>JAGFNQ010000537.1:258957-320200 GCA_024364735.1 Boesenbergia rotunda
AACAGTAGCTTTCTGTTCGATGCACCAGGCGCCTGCCAAAAGGTCAGTCGCCTGGTACCAGTCGACTGATATATAGCAGTCGACTGGTATCATTGCAGAAAAGTGGTATAGAGCAGCTGGTTAATGCTTTAGTGTTACAAGTAAGAGATCTAGGGGTCAAATCTTGACAATGCAAATAAAAGGAAAGTTGTTTTGTATTTTTTTGAAAAAAAAAGAAGGAAGAAAAAAAAATAAAGCAAGTTAAGGGAAGTCAAGTAGTAGTAACTAAAGCTTAAGTTAGTAGATAAAAGTTGGGTCGTCACAGAGTGGTATCAGAGCGAGGTTCCATCCTTCCGCCACACTGACATCAAGCATCAATCCTGCCGCCTGCCAAGTAAAAGTTTATATGTTATAGTTTTGCATGCTTTTTATTATTGACTGCTAGTATCAGTATGTGCATGATGAAGAAGTTCATATGTTGTAGTTTTGTATACTTTTCATTATTGACTGCTAGTATCAGAAAGTGAAAGATGATAAGGAAGTATGTTAGTATTATTATATACTAATATGTGCATAGAGATAGTGAAGTAAGTTAGTAAGAGATAATGAGCATTTATTTCTTATTTATTTTCTGTACACCATAGAGCAAGAGAGATGGCAAGAGGACGTCCAGAATTGTCCGCAACGAGGAGCAAGCTCCTAGAGAACAGGAGTCAACTGAGTCAGTACCACCCACAGATTTCAAGGAGTGGTGGCCCAGCTTCAGAGGCAACTTGCTGAGCAGCAGCAAGTCATTGCTGCCTTGATGGCTAATCAGCAAGCCACCCCTGTTGCCACGCCAGTGGCGCCAGTGGCACAAGTAGCGACACCAGCGGTGACAGAGACTCCCCCAGTACCTCTGACAAGAGAAGTGAGACAGGAAGCATATCTGATCCAGTGGCAGAGACTGAAGCCCGAGAATTTTTCTGGCACAAGTGAACCATGGGATGCTCAGGCATGGTTCAAAACTGGTGGAAAGTATAATGGAGTTACTGGACTGGCCCGAGGTGGAGAAGATAAAGTGCACATCCTTCTGCCTTACTGGAGATGCTAGGATGTGGTGGGAAAGAGTGAAAGCTAAGAGGAATGTGAATCAGATGACCTGGGCCGAATTTGAAGCAGAATTTCTGGAAGAGTACTTTCACATGAAAGTGACAAACAAGCACTATGATGAATTTACTGAGTTCCGTCAAGAAGAACTGACTGTAGATGAAGCAGTGAAGAAATTCAATCGACTAGCTCGCTTGTGCCCAGAGCTAGTTAGTACTGAGAAGGAGAGAGTTAGGCTGATGCTCAAGATGCTGAGGCCCCAGATAGCTTTGAACGTGGCCGGCAGTGGTAACAGACCACAAACTTCAGAGGAGTTAGTAAGTAGTGCTTTGATCACTGAACACTACTTAAACAGTATAAGGGTTACACGGGCGCAACAACAACAGATCTCAGCTCAGAAGTCCTAAGGGAGTACACAGAATCAACAGAACTGGAAAGGGAATTCAAGCAAGAGAAAGCAGGGGGACCAGAAGACTTCTGAGGGAAATAAAGGAGGCACCTCAAGCAAGCAGCCTAAGTATCCTCCTTGCCCAAAGTGTGGAAAGACACATCCTGGAGCGTGTCGTCAGGGCATGAGTGGATGCCATATATGTGGAGCAGAGGGACACATGATGAAGGCTTGCCCTAACAAGTCAAGTGTTGGAGCTTGCTATATATGTGGA
Organism: Boesenbergia rotunda; assembly: GCA_024364735.1. Lineage (NCBI taxonomy): Eukaryota > Viridiplantae > Streptophyta > Magnoliopsida > Zingiberales > Zingiberaceae > Boesenbergia > Boesenbergia rotunda. Next base: position 260,688 of record JAGFNQ010000537.1, read on the forward strand.
GTAGTAGGGCACATGGCCAAGGCTTGTCCTAAAGCAAAGCAACCTCCACCACAGTTTCTTCAGTACGGAGGTGGACCTGCTCAGCTGCACCAGATGCAGCCAGTTATGGAGGGACCTTATTACAGCCAGATGAGGATGGAAGCCCCACCAGCCACAACCAATGCCAGGATTTTCTCCATTAGCAAGGAAGATGTGGCAAATGCTCCTACTGTGGTCACAGGTCGAATACTCATCTCATCTCAGTATGCTATTGTGTTATTCGATACTGGGGCAACCCATTCTTTTGTATCTATACTATTCTCTAAAAAGCTAGGGATCCCACCAGAGAGTTTAAATCCGGAGTTTCTAATAACTCTACCATCAGGAGAGGTTATGGCCTCTACTCAGAGGCTAAGGGCAGTACCAATCTGGATTTCCAACCGAGAGCTCTACAGTGACTTGGTAGTCCTTGAGATGAAGGATTTCGATGTCATTCTAGGGATGGACTTCTTGAGCAAGTACAATGCTTCTATAGACTGCCGCAAGAGAAAAGTCAAGTTCACACCAGAAGCAGAACCTTCATTTGAGTTTATTGGAGACCCAAGGAGAAAGACAAAGAGGTTCCTATCTACCTTGCAAGCTCAGAGAATGTTAGAGAAGGGGTGCTCTGGTTTTCTAGCTCATATAGTGGATGCAAGTCAAGGAGAAGGATTGAAGAGAGAAGAAGTGAGGGTAGTCTGTGACTATCCTGAAGTGTTTCCTGAAGAGTTATCAGGACTCCCTCCCAATCGGGAAATTGAGTTTGAAATTGAGTTGGCCCCAGGAACCAACCCAATTTCGAAAGCACCTTATCGCATGGCGCCAGCAGAACTGAAAGAATTGCAAGAACAATTGCAAGAGCTGCTTGACAAGGGTTTCATCCGCCCTAGTCATTCACCTTGGGGAGCTCCTGTACTGTTCGTCAAGAAGAAAGATGGATCTATGCGGATGTGCATAGATTATCGAGCTTTGAACAAGGTAACCATCAAGAACAGATATCCTTTGCCAAGGATAGATGATTTATTTGATCAGTTGAAGGGAGCTACAGTGTTCTCCAAGATAGATCTGCGATCAGGTTACCATCAGCTCAGAGTGAAGGAGAGTGATGTGCCAAGGACTGCTTTCAGTACAAGATATGGGCACTATGAGTTTGTGGTTATGCCCTTTGGAGTGACAAACGCCCCAGCGACGTTTATGGATCTAATGAATAGAGTATTCAAGGATTTTCTGGACAAGTTCGTTATTGTCTTCATTGATGATATCCTAGTGTATTCAAAGACTCAGAAAGAACATGAAGAACACCTGAAGATAGTGTTGCAAACCTTACACCAAAAGGAGTTGTACGCCAAATTCTCAAAGTGTGAGTTTTGGCTTGATCAGGTGGCCTTCCTAGGCCACATTATTTCCAAGGAAGGTATTATGGTAGACCCAGCCAAGATTGAAGCAGTTAGTAACTGGAGTCAACCAAAGAATGCTAGTGAGATCAGAAGTTTTCTGGGTTTGGCAGGGTACTACAGAAGGTTTGTGGAGGACTTTTCAAAGATAGCTTCACCACTTACATCCCTTACCAGAAAGAATAAGAAGTATGAGTGGACTGAAGACTGTGAGCAGAGTTTTCTTGAGTTGAAGAAGAGACTAACAAGCGCTCCTATCCTTACAGTACCCGAAGGTGATAAGAGCTTTGATATATACAGTGATGCATCAAAGCTAGGACTAGGAGCAGTCCTTATGCAAGAAGGCAAAGTCATAGCTTATGCTTCCAGGCAACTCAAGGACTATGAAAAGAATTACCCCACTCATGATCTGGAGTTGGCAGCTGTAGTCTTTGCTCTGAAGATATGGAGGCATTACTGTATGGAGTGCAGTGTAAGATTTATACAGATCACCAGAGTCTGAAATATTTCTTCACTCAGAAAGACCTCAATATGAGACAGCGAAGGTGGCTCGAGTTAGTAAAGGACTATGACTGTGAGATTCTTTACCACCCTGGTAAGGCAAATAGAGTAGCAGATGCACTGAGTAGAAAGACTTGTGCCACTTTGATGTCCTTATCATCATTGGCACCACCATTACAGAAGGAGATAGTAGATTATGGAGTGGAGATTATTGATGGACAGCTAGCCCTATTGACACTAGAGTCAACTTTGCTTGAAGAGATACAGAAAGAGCAAGCTGAGGATTCTGATATCCAAAGGATCAAGCAAGAGGTGCAAGAAGAAGAGAGTAAAGAGTTTAGAGTATCTGACAGTGGGATACTCTACTATGGTGACCGTTTATGTGTCCCCAATCATGAAGAGCTGAGAAAGAAGATTCTTGAAGAAGCCCATGGAACTCCCTACTCAATGCATCCTGGTTCCACTAAGATGTACCAGGATTTGAAAAGAGGATTTTGGTGGTCAGGGATGAAGAGAGACATAGCTAAGTATGTCAGCACCTGCCTGACATGTCAGAGAGTTAAAGCAGAACACCAGAGACCAGGAGGTGTCCTACAGCCCATTCAGATTCCAGAGTGGAAATGGGAAGACATAGCCATGGATTTCATAGTTGGTTTACCAAAGACAACTAATGGCTATGATGCTATTTGGGTGATAGTAGATAGATTGACCAAGTCTGCCCACTTTTTGGCAATCAGAGTGTCTTACTCAATTGAAAAGTTAGCTCAATTATATGTGCAGGAAGTGATCCGGCTACACGGAGTCCCGAAGACCATTATCTCTGATAGGGATGGTCGTTTCACTTCACACTTTTGGGAGTGCGTACAGACAGCGTTAGGCACCAAACTGAAGTTTAGCACAGCTTTCCATCCCCAGACTGATGGACAGACAGAGAGAGTGAATCAGATTCTAGAAGATATGCTCAGAGCTTGTGCATTGGACTTCAAGGGCAGTTGGTGCAAGTATTTGTGTTTAGCTGAGTTTGCCTACACAACAGTTACCAAGCCACTATTGGTATGGCACCCTATGAAGCTCTTTATGGTAGGAAGTGCAGATCTCCCCTCTGTTGGTATGAAGGTAGTGAGAAGAAAGAAATGGGGTCACAGACTGATCTCATAGATGATACCACAGAAGCTATAAGGAGTATCCGCCAGAGGATAGAGACTGCTCAGAGTAGGCAGAAGAGCTACGCCGATGTACGCCGTAGGCCGTTAGAGTTTGAAGTTGGGGATACAGTTTTCCTCAAAGTAGCTCCTATGAAGGGTGTGATGAGATTTGGCAAGAAAGGCAAGCTAAGTCCTCGATACGTAGGACCCTACCCAGTGACGAAAAGAGTTGGCAAAGTAGCTTATGAGTTGGAGCTACCCTCAGAGATGTCAGCAATACACAATGTGTTCCATGTCTCGATGCTAAAGAAGCATATCCCAGATGCCAACCAAGTGATTGAGCCACAGATGGTACAAGTGCATGAAGATCTCAGTTATGAAAGTCGACCTATTCAGATAATAGATCGAGCAGTTAAGAAGCTGAGGAATAAAGAGGTACCGTTAGTGAAAGTGTTATGGCTGAATCAGAAGCATGAAGAGGCAACTTGGGAAGCAGAAGATAGCATGAGGCAAAAGTATCCGGAGCTGTTCTAAGTTCGAGGACGAACTTTTTATAAGGTAGGGAGGATTGTAATACCCAGTACTTTTCATATATATTAATAGGAATTTTACTGAAATTTTTCTAGTATTTTTAGAAATTAAATAGGAGGAGAAAAGGAAGAAATTTTAGGCTGGGAAGTTGGCTGTTCAGGGTATCAGTCGACTGCCATCGTGGCAGTCGACTGGTGCCGCGGGAGAGAAAGAAAAAAATAAAGAGTTAAGTGGGCGTGGAGAGATTTGATCCCGCGACCTCTTCGGTTCAGGGCTAAAGCAGAAACCAGCTGGGCTAGGGTATCAAGCACAGAAAATTATGGAGAGAAATAATGTTATAGAGTAGTTACGTCCTTTTCATTAAGAGGTATATAAACCTCGCTTAGGTTGCGTGAAACCCCAAGTTGGAGCCGTAGCCGCGCGTGAGAGAGAGGAGAAGGGAGGGCTGCGAAACAAGGGATTTTCAAGGGAGCTCTTCTTCTTCTTCTTCTTTCCCCTTGAGTAGAAGCATCTAGGGTTCCTTCCTAGGGCTAAAGGTGGAAGCTTTTTACAAGGAGGAAGAAAAAGGATTTCGTTAGGGAGTTTTCTCCCTGTTTTTGTGAGTTTTCTTCAAGACCGATGTAAGTAAATCGCTCACCTGCAATAGGAGTAGTTTCGTTTCGAAATTCTCATTGTAGAACCCTAGTTTTCGAAAAGTAGAAGCATGGTTAAGAGGATTTTGGCTATTCTATGTTTTAGCTATTAAAGTTGCATGTTTTAGCATGTTAGAAATTCAATTTGTTTGTATTGAATGTAAGTAGGCCAAGCATGATGAGTTTTTACACTTTTGAAAAGACCTAAAAGTGAATTTTAGTTAAGGAGCACACAAGATGCTCCATGGAAAGTTAAAGTGAGAAAAGTAAAGGTTTTTAGCATGCAAACTTATGCAAAAATAAGTAAAGTGATAAGTTTAAGTATGGTAAGTAAGAAAAGTATTTTACTTTGAGAAAGAGACATGTACCGGGCAAATGTAAGGCCCATAGAAAGTTAGAAAGTAAAGTTCTAATAAGGAGCGGTGGCTAGCTACCTCGCAACTTATTAGAAAGGCGCGCATTGGTACATTGATACCATGCTACAATGTCAAGGCCTAAGAGAAAGTTGATTATGCTATTTTCAAGTATATAAGTATATGTGTGAGTGTTTCTTTTATTAGTAAGTGTTTTAGTTCATGTGTAATTTGACACATTGCAAGCATGATGAAGTATTTCAAGTTGTAAGCATGTTTAGTTGTAAGTATTCTGAGCAAGTAAAGTTTTTAAAGCAACCTTTGAAATGAGCATGTTTAGTATCGATATGTGATTTTTGTAAGTAGGGATTTACTTACTAAGCATTGTGCTTAGTAGTTGCATTTTTCCTTCTATTGCAGATAAAGGAAAAGAAAAGGTGTAAGTTGGGAGGCGACAGGACTTGCATTGGTGTTCAGTGGCGGTGGAACCGTGGAAGAGATCTTTGGGAATAAGTATTATAGAAACATTTGGTTATGGTTTTGGGTTCATAGAAAGTGATCAGTGTGTTTAAACTATGCCTAGAGACAAAGTTTGGTACAAACTTTAGTATATTTATGCAAGTGTTTTGTTAGTTTTGTTAAACTCCGCAAAGTTTCAATTTCAAGTTGTGGTATTGGTTTTGAGTTGCTAATATGCTTAATAAACTAGGGTAGAATATAGATTTGAAGTTATATCCTAATGGGAAGTGATAGTATGTGATTTGTGGATGTTTGAAAGTGGTTATCAGCTCTGAAATTGCAGGTTTTCAGGCGTACCAGTCGACTGGTACAGGACCAGTCACCTGCCCTATCGAACAGTAGCTTCTGTTCGATGCACCAGGCGCCTGCCAAAAGGTCAGTCGCCTGGTACCAGTCGACTGATATATAGCAGTCGACTGGTATCATTGCAGAAAAGTGGTATAGAGCAGCTGGTTAATGCTTTAGTGTTACAAGTAAGAGATCTAGGGGTCAAATCTTGACAATGCAAATAAAAGGAAAGTTGTTTTGTATTTTTTTGAAAAAAAAAGAGAAGGTAGAAAAAAAAAATAAAGCAAGTTAAGGGAAGTCAAGTAGTAGTAACTTAAAGCTTAAGTTAGTAGATAAAAGTTGGGTCGTCACACAGCAGCACTATACTTCAAGACTTCTCTTGAAATGACGATGAAAGGAGAGGAAGAGATGCAAAGAACTACCCTTCAATCCTACGTGAAACCCTATATATCCGCAACTTAGAGATCAGCCAATCGATTACCACGTCAGACTAGCAGTTCAACGGTTAATTTTTGAAGCTTAATTGATTATATCTTAATCAATTGCTGAATCAATTCGGCACATTTTTGTGCTCTCGTGTAATACAGTCGTAATCGATTGACCAATCGATTACGGTCCACCTTAATCAATTATCCAATCGAATAAGAGGATGTCAAATCGATTACCCAATCGATTCAACCTATTTCTGTTCTCGTGACATAACTCTCCCAATCGATCACCCAATCAATTCACTCCCTCCTTAATCGTTCACCCAATCGATTAAGAAGATTTTTGTTCGTGAGAAATCGGCACCAATTGATTACTCAATCGATTGGCCAAGCCCTAACTTGTGTGCACAAGTCTAGGGTTCCCTTTCCTAACATCGGTCAATCGTTACCTGTTAGGACTTCCTCACCAAGTGTCCGATCAAGCTTTTGACCGACTTGGACTTTCCCTTGCCTAGTTCCAACTAGGTTTTTTTCATGCCAACGTGCGATCTTCCTAATTCACTAGGACTTTACCTAGTTTCCAATAGGTGTGCCTAGTCCCACTAGGACTTTTTTTCGTGCCAGCATGCGATCTCCTCGATCCACTTGAACTTCACCTAGTCCCACTAGGTGTGTCTAGTCCCACTAGGTATGCCTAGTCTCACTAGGACTTTTCCCGTACCAGCGTGTGATCTCCCCAATTCACCTGGATGTCACCAAACAAGTGTCCAATCAACCTTGACCCACTTGACTCATACAATATTCAAACATCATTGTCAAACATCGAAACTCAAGCTCACCCGAGCCTAGTCAAACTAGGTCAACCCTAACCTAACAAAGATTGCACAAATAAATCCTTGCACCAACTCCTTCTTTGATAGACTTTTGATATTCATCATGTTGTTGTGAACAAGTTTCCAGTGCCAAAGTCAAGTCTCTTCTTCTTTAAACATGAACTCTTATCAAACACATTAGTAGCACTAAATAATTCAACTTGATAAATATTCTCCTTTCTATGACCTATAAGCATGATAGTGTTTACTTTACTATCCTTGATTAGACATTGAGATGAGTTAAATCAACTCTATATCTTGAATCACATTGTTGACTAACACATAGAAGTTTGAAAGTCATTCCTTTTACTAGTAAAACATTTTTAATCACAAATTGTTCAGAAATTTTAATGTCTCCTATTTCTACAACCTTAAATTCACCACTATTACCAAACGGTACCTTTATTTTTGTTTTTAAGTGATGAGAATTTTGATGGGTCTCTTGTCATGTGCTTAGAACATCCATTATCTATAAACCATGTTGTTGGATGCCCCCCTTGACACATGTCTACTCAAATACGATGAACTAATTGTTTTAGTATCCAAATTTTGGGTCTGGTTGCATCAACAACATATTACTTCGGTACCCAAGCTTGCATAGTCTTAATTTTAGAGAAGTTATTTCTACTAATTAAGGACACAAACTTAACTTCCTTTTGTTTTGTTTTATATCCAAATCCCTCTTTGTTATAAATAGCTCATTGAGCTCCCAAAATAATATCTAAATATTTAGAACTTGAAGTAAATTTTTTCAATACATTCTTAAGATCATCTACTTGCAATTTTAAGGATGCACTCACATGACACATTTATATCTAAATGACTTCAATTCATTTTTGAATTTCCTAACTTTACCTTTTGATTTTAACAAAGCATTTGTTAAACATGCAATAGTAGCATATATTTTATCAAGTTTGGGAGAGGCTACCTCGTCATCACTAGATGATGATTCACTTGAAGAATCTGTTGGATCGAGAAATGCGAGAGAGGGGGGGGGTGAATATCGTAAATCGTTCGAATTTAAAAAGAGCGGGTGCGCAGCGGAAATAAAAGAAAAACAGAACAATGCAAACACAGTCGGTTTACTTGGTTCGGAGCCTGGGTCGACTCCTACTCCAAGGCCCACGGTCGTTGACCGTTTTCTGCGGGCAATTCTATAAGTTCGCAAAGTTTACAAATAGATTTTACAAGAAGGCAGAATAGTAAACTTTAAATACAGAGCTCTTCGTTACCGACGTCCGGTGTAGATCGAAGTTTCGGAGCAGCGGGACGTCGTCAGCTTGAGTTGGAAGATTTCTGGAGCGTGTCGCGGATGCAGAAGAGCGTAGAATCGTCAAAAAACTTGATTCTTGAAGAAGGGGGTCGAGGGCCCTTTATATAGGGCCTGGGGGCGCCCTGGTCGACGGGGGCGCCCCCCCACGTGGCAGCAGATCCACAAGAGGCGCGGTCGTCGACTTATCCCTTAATCCTCGGGATAAAGCCTTGACTGGGGTGCCCTGGTTGACCGGTCAAACCTTATCCGCAGCGCTGAGCTCTCCTCGGTAAGGTTTGCGCCACTTGTGCGCTGGGGGCGCCCGGGACAGCGGGGGCGCCCTGGGCATGTAGCGCAGACGCGGCAGAGTTGTTTTGCAATGGGGGCGCCCGGGACAGCGGGGGCGCCCTGGCTATGTACTGTCGAAGTCTTTCTTGTCTTGTTGTGTTTTGTGTTCACCATGGGGGCGCCCGGGACACTCCGGGCGCCCTGGTCAGCTGTTGCCTCACTCCTTTGAGGCACTCTGAGCTGCAGACACTCGTTCCTTCGGTCCTGCATCCAGGGTTAGTCCAAAACACAATAAAACAATAAAATAATAGGTTATACAGCCTCAGCTGTCTTGGTTCTGACTTTGGTCTCCAAAATGGAGCCCTAGGTCGAACCGACGCCTAATGTTCCCTTAAGGGGAACGCGTCCTCACCTACTCTTCTCGGGAGAATTTACCTGGTGCCAACCGGCTCCTCCAGTTGGACTTTTACCCGGCAGCCCTTCACTAGGACTTGGTTTTTGCCCAGCAGCCCTTCGCCAGGTCTTGAGTTCCTGACAGCCCATCGTCAGGTGCCTAGCATCCCTTCGCCAGGTCTTGAGTTTCGCCCAGCAGCCCTTCACCAGGACTTGGTTTTTGCCCAGCAGCCCTTCGCCAGGTCTTGAGTTCCTGACAGCCCATCGTCAGGTGCCTAGCATCCCTTCGCTAGGACTTGGTTTCCTGACAGCCCATCGTCAGGTGCCTAGCATCCCTTCGCTAGGACTTTGTTTCCTGTACTCTCAAGCAGCATTGTTAGACAACAAATAACCCTTAACTTTGAATCCTTTGCCAATATCAAAACAAGGTTCGATCTGGTGCTTCCTGCACCAACAATCTCCCCCTTTTTGATTATGGCAACACAATTTAAAGTTAAGGGAAAAGATAGCAGTTTAAGCATAAAGGTTAAGACTAATAAAACATATCAATTCGTAACAGTCTAAACCCAAATGTAATTTGAACAGTGAAAAGAGAGAGAGAAAAAAATTTCTCATGCTCATTCTCCCCCTGAATAATTAACTTAACTCTTAACTTTGACCTTTCCTCCCCCTTTGACATATATCAACAACAAGCATGGGTGAACAAGGTATCTAACAGGGATTTATGAGTTTTTCTAAGTGCTTTATGTTTTTGACAAAGTATTTTTCAAGAATCGAGTAAAAGCATTTTCAAAACTTTTTACACTTAGATAATTTACCGTTATGAAAAAATTTCAGGCTTAAAAAAAATTTACAACTTTTTATAAGGCAAAAAAAATTTACTTAGGCAAAATTTCCAAGTTTCCAAAAAAAATTTTAACTTTTAGAAAAGGAAACTTTACTTAGAAAATTTTTCAAGAAATTTTTCACGCTTAGAAAATTTTCAAGAAAAGGATTTTTCAGGCTTAACAAGTTTTTAAACTTTGGAGCAAGTACTTTTTAGAAGAATTTGAAAATTAAGTGTCAAGTACTTGATTGAGATAATTAAGTAAAAAAAATACCCGTTAAATACTTAAGTACTTAAAAGATTTTGAAAAGAAATTGTGTTTTGAAATATGTTTTGAAAGAAGTTTTGAGAATAAATTTTGTATCAGAGCTTATGAGTTTTGAAAACATAAAAATACTTGGTATAACTCTTAAAAGCATAGCAAAAGCTTAAATTTCCAGATTAAGTCCATTTTGAAGAGTATAAAAAAAATATTTTGTATTTGAAAAAAAAATTTGAAAAAAAGTTTTGAAAAGATTTTTCAAGTACTTTTGAGATAAATTATGATTTGAAATACATACGTACTTTTAGAAAAGTATTAGATTTTTTTTTTTTGAAAACAAAATATTTCACTTGACTAGGTTTCTTTTCCAGTCTGACACAATCCTAGAAAACCTTGTTAACTACAAGGACATTTCCCTAAGTGTCCTGGAAATTTTCAAACTCAAGTAAATTTAAAAAAAATGATAGTACTTAAAAATATATTCTAAAAAAGTGTGTGAACTTTTGAAGGTTCAATGTTTTACTTAACTTGGTTCATTTTCCAGTCTGACACCATCCTAGGAAACCTTGTTGACTACAAGGACATTTCCTAAGTGTCCTGGAAATTTTCCAACCTAAGTAAATGTTATTTCGAAAACAATTTCATAAGTCACACAAATTCTAACAAATAGTATTTTGAAAGACTTAGATTTTTGCAAGAGTTTGAAATAAAGCATGTTATTAAATAATTTCTTTAATTTTGACCTCCCCCTAAACTTGACTCAGTCCTGGGAAGCTTGTTGACCACAAGTACTCTTCCTTTGAGTCTTAAGGTTTGAGTCAGATTAGAAAGAACTGTTTAACAAAGACATAAGTAAAAAGAAACTTTTTCTGAAGTTTTTCTTTTGACTTAGACTCCCCCTTAATTTGACACATCCTAGGAGTCCTTGAAGATCATGAAGTGGACCTTTCCTCTGTGTCTTTAGGGTTTGTCAAGATCAAAAGAAGCACTTTTGAACAATCTTCTGAGTATGATAACTTTCAAGGAGATAAATTTTTGAAAACTCAATTTGGAATAATAACACAGTTTAAAAAAATTTGAAATGATAATAATTTTTCCAAAGCGATAGTAATATATTAAGGTTTTTGAATCAACTTTTGAAAACCTTATTTTGAGATAATAATAAGTTTTAGAACATGAGGTTTTTGAAAAATCTAAATTTTTGAAAAAGATTAAGAGGAACTCCCCCTGTATCCGACACAGACTGACTTTATCTAAATTCCTTAAGGGATTTCAGTGTTGAGCAGGTTTGACTATGTTGACTAGGATTGACTGTTTTGACCAAGTTTGTCTCAGTTGATAATGTTTGACAATTAATAACTAAAACAAAACAAGCCCTAGATTATATTTAAAATGAGTCTATCGAGATATTTAACATGAAATTTCATATTAAAAAAAATGTTAGGAATGAAAAGTAGGGTACAAAAAACAAAGGTAAGCTTAAATAACTCTTGCAAACTGAATCATACTTTTAGCTCCTAGATGTCTCACCCAGTTCTATGTGATCAAGCATGTTAACCTTATGGGTTTTGTGAGACAGGTTTGAAGGTAAAAATGATTTTGAAGAAGAGAATGATTAATTTTAAAAAAAAATTAATTTTGAAAAAGAAGTGATTAAATTTGAAAAATGTTTGAATTTGATAAAGAAGTGATTAAATTTGAAAAATGTTTGAATTTGAAAACGACATGATTAATTTTGAAGAAGAGTTTTGTAAACAAGTTTGAATCTATAATTATTTGAAATTTGTGTTAGATTCGAATTTGACAAAATATAATTTGAATTTGAATTTTAAAAATTGGCTTCCAGGTCTTGGCGAGGCACTAGGCCTTCTTTGGCCTTAGCCTTATGGGATCATCCACCCTTTCCTTGACAAAGCCTTTTAATGAAATTTCATTTTCAAATTAAATTAGGTCATTTTCTGGTCTAACTAGCTTGGGTCTTGGATCGGTAGCTTCGGCTGGTTTCACCAGTCTAAAGAGACCAAGTAGACTTGATCTTATTAGAGGTGGTTTCCCCAACGTACTATCATCTCACCTCCTCCCAATACTATGTTTTCAAATTTCAAGTAATTGGTTAAGTCCTTAAGCTATCTAGTCCTATGAATAGCCAAAACAAAACTTCAGATAATATCATAGTGAGGAGAAATTTCTGGATTTTCTAAGTTTGCAAAATTATTAATCAGTTTTTCTTGTATATCAATTTTAATTTTCAAAGTCTCATTTTCTTGTCTTAACATTTTGAATTTTGACTTTGCTAATATACATGATTTCATTAAGTTATCTAAGCATGCATCCATATCTAAATTTGACCAAGGGAGATTAATTAAACTATCAGTATTCAAGGTAAAGAGTTGATTTGGATGTAAATTACAGTTACCCATTTTGGTTGGTTGCCCTGGATCTTTGTAACGTTTATCTGTGCATTCCTCTTTGTAATGCCCAAACTCCTGACACTTGAAGCATTGAATGCGACTCTTGTTCTTTCGTGCTTTTGGAGCTCGTTTCTTTGTTGCCGTCGGTGGTATCGTTTGAATCTTACGAGTAGGACACTTAGTTTGGTAGTGTCCTCTCTCCCTGCATATGTAACAAATTATATGATTTTTAAAATTTAAATTTGTAATTTTACCTTTTGATTCCTTATTGGGAATCTCCCCCTTAATTGTTGCTGTCTCGGATCTAGATTCATCTTCTGGTTCCGTGTCTGAGTCGGACTCGGATACTTGTTGAAGCTCCTTCTTTGGTAGTTGTTTAGGAGATTTCCCTGTAATAGAAATTATACCTTCCTCGACCATTATAGTATCTGTTTGATTATTTAATTCTAATTTTGAAAAGCATTTAAAATTACTTACCATCTCTGTCAGTTCATCGTTTGATTCTGGTTCAGACTCTGACTCGGTTTGTGCTTGGACCGAAAAGGCAAGATAATTTACCTGATCTTCTTCTTCATCTGAGATCTCTTGATGAAGGTTAATCAGTTTTTCCCAGATTTCTCTAGCACATCTGAATGGACCTACTAGTTTGAGTTGCTCGTTGGTTAGACCACATTGCAAGATTACTGTTGCCTTAGCATCAGTCTCGATCTTCCTCAGAGTTGGTTCGTCCAATTTCTCCCAAGCGATCGACATTCCATCTTCTACGGGAAAAGAAAATCCCGTTTGGATGATTAGCCATAGGTCCATGTGGGCTTTTAGAAGCGACTCCATTTGACTTCTCCAAGAGTTGAAGTTCTTGCCGAAGAAGAGTGGTGGACGGGTACTATTCCATTCTTGATTGGCCATTAGTTTAAATCTTGCACACAATAATTAAAAAAAAGAGATGTACCAAGACTTGGTCTTGGATTAGTAGTGCGGGAGCAACAAAAAATATTGCATGAATTTCGAGGGAAAATATTTAATATAATAATAAAAAAATTTTACGACAAGTTTTCACAAATTGATTATTTCATCAATTCTGACTTATGGTGAGAAAATGAGAACTCAGAATTGAAAAAGGCGTAAGGATATTTTAAATACACTCACAGATATTATTTATTTGAAAAATAAAGCGAAAAAAATCCGAAAAAAAATTTCAAAGTGGTGGTTGCACCAACTTAGAATAACCCCGCTCTGATACCACTTGTTGGATCGAGAAATGCGAGAGAGGGGGGGGGTGAATATCGCAAATCGTTCGGATTTAAAAAGAGCGGGTGCGCAGCGGAAATAAAAGAAAAACAGAACAATGCAAACACAGTCGGTTTACTTGGTTCGGAGCCTGGGTCGACTCCTACTCCAAGGCCCACGGTCGTTGACCGTTTTCTGCGGGCAATTCTATAAGTTCGCAAAGTTTACAAATAGATTTTACAATAAGGCAGAATAGTAAACATTAAATACAGAGCTCTTTGTTACCGACGTCCGGTGTAGATCGAAGTTTCCGAGCAGCGGGACGTCGTCAGCTTGAGTTGGAAGATTTCTGGAGCGTGTCGTGGATGCAGAAGAGCGTAGAATCGTCGAAAAACTTGATTCTTGAAGAAGGGGGTCGAGGGCCCTTTATATAGGGCCTGGGGGCGCCCTGGTCGACGGGGGCGCCCCCCCCACGTGGCAGCAGATCCACAAGAGGCGCGGTCGTCGACTTATCCCTTAATCCTCGGGATAAGGCCTTGACTGGGGCGCCCTGGACGCTGGGGGCGCCCTGGTTGACCGGTCAAACCTTATCCGCAGCGCTGAGCTCTCCTCGGTAAGGTTTGCGCCACCTGTGCGCTGGGGGCGCCCGGGACAGCGGGGGCGCCCTGGGCATGTAGCGCAGACGCGGCAGAGTTGTTTTGCAATGGGGGCGCCCGGGACAGCGGGGGCGCCCTGGCTATGTACTGTCGAAGTCTTTCTTGTCTTGTTGTGTTTTGTGTTCACCATGGGGGCGCCCGGGACACTCCGGGTGCCCTGGTCAGCTGTTGCCTCACTCCTTTGAGGCACTCTGAGCTGCAGACACTCGTTCCTTCGGTCCTGCATCCAGGGTTAGTCCAAAACACAATAAAACAATAAAATAATAGGTTATACAGCCTCAGCTGTCTTGGTTCTGACTTTGGTCTCCAAAATGGAGCCCTAGGACGAACCGACGCCTAATGTTCCCACAAGGGGAACGCGTCCTCACCTACTCCTCTCGGGAGAATTTACCTGGTGCCAACCGGCTCCTCCAGTTGGACTTTTGCCCGGCAGCCCTTCACCAGGACTTGGTTTTTGCCCAGCAGCCCTTCGCCAGGTCTTGAGTTCCTGACAGCCCATCGTCAGGTGCCTAGCATCCCTTCGCCAGGTCTTGAGTTTCGCCCAGCAGCCCTTCACCAGGACTTGGTTTTTGCCCAGCAGCCCTTCGCCAGGTCTTGAGTTCCTGACAGCCCATCGTCAGGTGCCTAGCATCCCTTCGCTAGGACTTGGTTTCCTGACAGCCCATCGTCAGGTGCCTAGCAGCCCTTCGCTAGGACTTTGTTTCCTGCACTCTCAAGCAGCATTGTTAGACAACAAATAACCCTTAACTTTGAATCCTTTGCCAATATCAAAACAAGGTTCGATCTGGTGCTTCCTGCACCAACAGAATCCACACCCTTACTTTGGTTATCTTTACCTTCACTACTCTCCACATTGCTTAACACCATGAGTGCCAAGTGCCTTGACTTCTTCCTTCATATTCTTTTGATGAGCTCGAGGAGGATCTATCCCATGTGGCTTTCAAGGCCTTCTTCTTCATAAGTTTCTTCTCCTGCTTCTTCAATTTTGGACATTTGTATTTGAAGTATCCCTTCATATTGCACTCAAAACAAACTGTATCAATTTTAGACTATGAATCCATTGGAGATTTACCTTTTCTTTTGTTGTCATTGAAGATCTTTTTGATATCCTTCTTGTTGAATTTACGAGATCTTCTCAATAATTTTTCTTACAAAATTGGTCATCTCATTGGATGACATCACTTCCTGACTATCGCTTTCTCGATTGGATTCGGATGAAGACTCTTCTTCCTTTCCTTTTCTTCTCCATGCTCTTTTCTTACTCTTTCACCTATAACCAAAGTTATACCTGTTGGTGCAGAAAGCACCAAAGTCAAACCTGTGTTTTGATAATGGCAACAGGGTTCAAAGTTAAGTCTTATTTGTTATCTAACATGTCACTTGAGTGTGCAGAGTAAAAAGCCCTGGCGAAGGACTGCTAGGCACTGGCGAAGGAATGCCAGAGTGAAAAGCCCTAGCGAAGGACTGCTAGGCACTGGCGAAGGAATGCCAGGGTAAAAAGCCCTAGCGAAGGACTACTAGGCGCCAGGCGAAGGACAGCTTGGGACTGAAGCCCTAGCGAAGGAATGCTAGGCACCGGGCGAAGGACAGCTCGACATCTAAGACCTGGCAAAGGACCGCCAGGCAAAAGTCCAACCAGAGGGACGGTTGGCATCAGGTAAATTCTCCCGAGAGGAGTAGGTGAGGACGCGTTCCCCGTCGAGGAAACAGTAGGCGTCGGTTCGACCTAGGGTTCCATTTTGGAGACCCAAAGTCAGAACCAAGACAGCTAAGGCTGTATAAACTAATAATTTATTGTTTTATTGTGTTTTGGACTAACCCTGGATGCAGGACCGAAGGAATGTGTGTCTGCAGCTCAGAGAGCCTCAAAGGAATGAGGCAACAGCTGACCAGGGCGCCCGGAGTGTCCCGGGCGCCCCCAAGGTGAACACAAAACACAAGTAAGCAAGATAGGCTTCGACAGCTCAACTTCCGGGCACCCCCGCGCTCCCGGGCGCCCCCGCTGCTCCCAGGCGCCCCCAGCGCTCCCGGCGCCCCCAACAGCAAGTCATCGAAGCTCAAGCCAAGCGAAGCCAAGGGATAGAGTTTGACACGGTCAACCGGGCGCCCCCAGCGCTCCGGCGCCCCCAGCGCCCCCCCCGCGCTCCGGCGCCCCCAGCGCTCCGGCCCCCAGCGCTCCGGGCGCCCCGGTCAAACCTGATCCCGATTTTGAAGGGATCAGATGTTGACCGCGTGGAGACGGATCATGTGACACGTGGGGGGGGGGGGCGCCCCCGACGTCCCGGGCGCCCCCAGGCCCTATATAAAGGGCCCTCGACCCCAAGCTTCAAACAACACTTCAATTCAAAGCTTCAACGCTCTTCTGCTCCTGCGCTCTGCCCCGGAAACCTCCCAACTCGAGCTGACGACGTCCCTCCGCTCCGAAAAGTCAACTTACATCGGACGTCGGTAACGAAGAGCTATTTTAGTTTACTATACTGAATTCTGTAAAATATTATTGTAAACTATTTTTGTGACATATAGAATTGCCCGCAAAAAATGGTCAACGACCGTGGGCCTTGGAGTAGGAGTCGACCTAGGCTCCGAACCAAGTAAAAATAATTGTGTTTGAGTGTGTTGTGTTTTATTTTCCGCTGCGTAACTGCTCTAATCCTAAAATCCGAACGATTTCCGATATTCACCCCCCCTCTATCGGTTCTCTCGATCCAACAAGTGGTATCAGAGCGGGGAAGTTCAAACTTGGTGCAACCACCAGTTTGAAAATTTTTCGGATTTTTATTTTTCTTTTTCTCGTTCGAATTTTCTTTAAATATTTCGTTCGAATTTTCTTTTTCCTGTTAATCGAGGTTGGTGCAACACCCCTCGTTATTTCATTTTATTCATCCCACACTACTAATCCAAGACCTAGTCTTGGGAAATTTTTTTTTAGTTTTCTTATTCTTCAGATTAAATGGCCATGCAAGAAGGATTCAGCACCGCCAGACCTCCACTTTTCAGTGGAGAAGACTTTTCTTACTGGAAAAGTCGAATGGAGGTCCACCTGAAAACTCAGGTGGACATGTGGATTATCATCCAGTCCGGACTGGAGATTCCCACAAATGCTGAAGGACTACCTCAAAGCTACTCAGAATGGGACACCGCTCTGAAGCGCAAAATAGAAGCCGATGCAAAGGCAACTCAGACCCTACAATGCGGTTTAACAAAAGAGGAGCTGAACCGGGTGGGCCCCTTCAACAGTGCCAAGGAGCTGTGGGCAAAATTGATCGAGCTGCACGAAGGAACATCAGACACCAGGATCAGCAAGAGGGATCTGCTCCTGAACAAATTGTATACCATCAAGATGGCCGACAATGAAACAGCAGCCCAACTCCACGCACGAATCCAAGAATTGATGAACGGTCTTCACACTATAGGTCACAAGGTCGAAAACCGTGACCTAATAAGGTATGCCCTAAATGCTTTCCCTAGAAATACCTTGTGGGCATCTATGGTAGATGCATACAAGGTTTCAAGGGATCTCTCTAAAACTAAATTAGATGAATTGTTTTCTGAGTTAGAACTTCACGAACAGACTAACTGCAATTTGGCCGAGAAAGGTATTGCCTTTGTTGCAGGAAAAACTGGAAGATCGACAAAGAAGAAACCTCAACCTGAACCCGAGTCTAACTCAGACTCAGATGGAAGACGAAGAAGGAGATCAATCTGAGCTGGTCCGACTGGCCCGAAGTTACTATAAAAAATTGAAGAACCAAGCCAACAAACGGAAAACAAGCCGAAGAAGGGACGAACCAGCTGAACCCGCGAGTGACAAAAACAAGCCCAACGTGACCTGCTACGAGTGCAAGAAGAAGGGCCACTACAAGACGGAGTGTCCAAACCTAAAGGAGAACAAGAAGACAAGAAGAAAAAAGCACTCCAAGCAACCTGGGACGAATCTTCATCAGAAGAAGAAGAAGAAGCACCCCAGTCAAACCTACTAGCCCTGACCGCCTCAGAAAAAGTCGAGACCGAGTCAGAATCAGAAGAGGACGACGGCAGACTAACCTTTTCAGAAGACGGCGAAATCAAGGTAAGTGGTTTCAATAGAAGTCAATTAAATGATCTTATTTCTTATCTTTCTCGAGATTTGGCGAAAGCCAAACTCCGAGTCGAATCCCTCCGACAGGAAGTAAAACTCCTGAAAGAGGGAGCTGACTCTAAATCCTTAACCGAGAAAGTTCAAGAAGGAACTCCTACTCAAGTTGAAAAACTTGAGAAAGAGAACTCCTCCCTGAAAACTCAGGTTAAGGATCTTAGAGCAGCCTTAGAACGATTCACTTCTGGTTCCAAGGGTCTTGACATGATTCTTGGAAAATAGAAGTCCGTTCTAAATCGATCCGGACTTGGGTATAGAACCAATTCCCGACAAAGATCTTATTTTGCTGTACTGAATCAGTCCAGAGGTAAAGTTCAGGCATGGGTACCTAAACTGTACCTGAACAAACCAACTGGATCAAATCAGTATTGGATCCCCAAGGACAAGATTCACATCTTGCCTAATTATTATCGTGGCTATAGTCCAGGGGGAGCCAAGTTAAAAACTATTTTTATTGTTAAATAGAATTTAATTCTTGCAATTTGCCTGATTGATTGTTTATTTAAATTTCTGCAATTTACCATGCTTAGACTTAGGTTAGTATAAGGACTGAACAAACTTAACTGAAATTTGAAAACATAGTATTGGGTGGAGGTGAGATGATAGTACGTTAGGGAAACCAATTCTAATAAGATCAAGTTCACTTGGTCTCTTTAGACTGGTGAAACTAGCCGAAGCTACCGATCCAAAATCCAAACTAGTCAGACCAGAACTTTTTCTAAAATTAATTTTGAAAATGAAATTTCATTAAACGGCTTTGTCAAGGAAAGGGTTGATGATCCAATAAGGCTACGGCCAAAGAAGGCCTAGTGCCTCGCCAAGACCTGGAAGCCAATTTTTGAATTTCAAATTCAAATTACTTTTTGTAAAATTCAAATCTAACACAATTTTCAGTTAAGTATAGATTCAAACATCTCCTTTCAAAATAAATTGAAATGTTTTCAAAAATTAATTAAGATTTTCAAAATAAATAATGTTTTTTTTTAAAAACCTGTCTCACGAAACCTATAAGGCTAACGTGATTGAAAACCCTAGATTGGGTGAGACAGTAAAAATAAACTCAATTATAATTACTTTAATACCTATATTGTAGTCAACTTGGTCAAACCATGGTCAAAGTCAAACCATGGTCAACATAGTCAAACCATGGTCAAAGCAGTCAAACCATAGTCAAACCATGGTCAAACCGATTAAACCATGGTCAAACGATGACAAGACACAAAACTTGTCTCTTCGCTACAGTCCCGGGCGCCCGTGACTCCTCGGGCGCCCCACCCCACCTTTTCTTTCTCCCTAGGCAAAAAGTTGCCTCTGCCTTTGACCAGGGCGCCCGGAACCACGCGGGCGCCCCCATCGCTCTCAATGCAGCAAAAGCTGCAAAAGCAGCCTGACGAGGGCGCCCGGGCTGTCCCGGGCGCCCCCAACCAGTCAAAGACACTGCCTTTGGCAGTAACCACTGACCAGGGCGCCCGGAAGCTCCCGGGCGCCCCCGTTGATCTGCCTATATAAGGCACCCGAACCTCCTTCTCTTCCCACACCAAAAATCAACTTCCTTCTTCACTTCTTTCCCTCCAAGGAGATCTTGCAAGCCCTCATCCTCAACCATGCCTCCCCGAGCTGCCCGGTATAATTTTATTGCTATTAAGTTAATTTTTTTTGCAATTCCTTCAAACTTTCTTTAAATGCATAATTTCTTCTCTTAGAAGACGTCGACCAAACCCGGCCAACCCCGATGCCGAACCAAGTCCTGACCCTAGGTTCCCTACCCTAGAGTTATGTAATAAGTTTGCACAAACCATTTACAAGCCTATTAAAACAAGCTATCTTAATAGGCATTTCTTTACCCAATCATGCCCCGTAGCCATGAATATTATCAACTTCTATCAATTAGATAATCTTGTCTTCTGCACTCATACCATTAATGAATCCTTATGTGCAAAGTTCTACAACAACATAATTCGACAAGATAATCTCATGTTTCACACTACTGTCCAAGGGATACCTCTGTCTATCACCCCTACTTTGTTGAACCGATTCCTTGGACTATGACCCTCTCAGTCCATATTTTGCTGCTATCCACCTAGGAATCCCCCATTTGATCCTCCCTACTCTCACATTACCTTAGACACCATCCACTCCTATTTCTATAGGGCAGAACTCCCCGCAAATAGACGTTTCCAAGCCGTTGAACTTCAGGCACAGGACTATGCCTTGTATAGAGTCCTGGTCCGCTGTATCTTACCACTCTCCACTAGAGATCTCGGGACCATGCGACCCTTTCATGCCTTCCTTCTGTATGCCCTAGTCCATCACCTTGACATAGACATTGGACTACATATGTTTCATACTATTCTGCATGCGTCCAGTGTCACGACCCAGGGACGAGTGCGCACACCATTCTGCCACATCATCACTTCCCTCCTTCATCACCACGATCGTGACATTACCGTGGGTGAAATAACTGCTATGACTGACTTTGATGAAATAGGATTTAGGAACTTCTCGTTAGCGAGTCTAGAGGTATCGGCCACCGGGGTTCTGAGTTGGAGACGACAGCAGGCCGGGGCTCCGATCGACTCAGACGAGGAGGTCGACGTTGACGTCGGAGATCTAGCAGCAGCAGCCCGAGCGCACATAGACGAGCCCGCTCCACCGACACTCTACGATCGAGTGGCACAGCTAGAGACACATGTTCAGAGCCTCCGAGAGGAAGTGGAGGCCAATCATGCCGAGAACATGGAGACAAATCTGGGCTACTACACCAATTACATGAGCGCCCTTAGAGCTGAGAGGGAGGCCAGAGAGGCACAGTATAGAGCTGACAGAGAGGCCAGAGATGCACAGTATCACGAGATGATGACCCTATTTCGATCCTGGCAGCCAGGCTCTTCTGATCATCCCGGTCCCTCATCCTAGATTTGCTTAGTATTGTACCAGTACCTATTTGACTGCCCCTACTCAGTAGGGTTGACTTATGTTTGACTGTATGCCTGTGTTGACTATTCTATGTTGACTAGCTTATGAGTACTGGTTTCTTGTCTATTCAGCAGTTAGGATTGTGCTCTGTAGAATAGATTAACTCTACTTTTATTTTTTATGTTTAAAATCAGTTTCTAAAAGCACTTTGAAAAACTGTTGTTTTTAAAATCAGTTTTAAAAATCTTTTCGGACTTAGTTTTTTTAAAAACTACCCCCTTTCAAAACTAGGGCTTTTTCGCAAATGGACTTAGCCTAGGCCCTAACCCTAGAACTGCATGCACCTATAGATTTAGAAGCCAGCATCTCACAAGCACTTTAGGGTACTTTGATTGATAACCTAGAAAGGGTTGAGATGCTTTAAGTCAGTGCATCTGCAGTAATTGGGGCACTAAATACAACTTATACAGCAATCAAGTTAAGTGTCAAGTTTAGAAAATCTAACTTGAACAGAAACACTTAACTTGACTAACCCTAGCGAAAACTACTGCTTATAACAGTTAGTAAGTAGCTAAATGGGTTAGACAGGTCCCTACAAGAGAAAATTAACTGATTTGGTCTAAGTCTTGGTTCAGTACAGCAAAATCATACAAATATTTTTTTTGAAAGTTATTTCTTTTATGCAATTTAATTTCTGCTATATCTATCTATTTTTGATATATGGCAAAGGGGGAGAGATAGGAAAGGAGAAGGAGAGAGTTCAAATTTTTAAATTTTTTTTCAAAATTTCAAAATCTTTTTTTCAAAAAGTTAGCTACTTTTCAAAGCTTTTCAAAAACTTTTCTAGAAGTACTTAAGTTTTTTGTTTTAAAAACCCTATTAAGTACTTAAGTTTATTAAAACGTCTTGAAGTTATTCAAAAGCACTAAGTTCATATAAGTACTTTAAGCTTAAGTTTTTCAAAACTTCCATAAGTACTTTAAGCTTAAGTTTTTCAAAATTCCATAAGTACTTTAAGCATAAGTTTTTTTCAAAACTTCTATAAGTACTTTAAGCTTAAGTTTTTCAAAATTTACTAAGTACTTATATTGTTTACTAAGTACTAAAATTGTTTCAAAACTTACTAAGTACTTAAATTGTTTCAAAGTTTACTAAGTACTTAAATCCTACTAAATACTTAACTTAAAGTTTTCAAAACTTTTGAGTACTTTAAACTTAAGGCTTCAAATTTTTTAAGTACTCTAAACTCATGCTTTCAAAAACTCCTCTATGTATTTTAAAACTTAAGTTATCAAAAAGATTTCCAAAGTACCTAAACTTAAGTTTCCTAAGTGTAAAATCATTCTAAGTAAAGTTTTTTTAAAACTTAGAACCCCACGAAGTTTTGAAAAATCTAGGGGGAGATTCCCTCCAGGGGGAGGGAACAAATTTTTGTGCTTTTTGATTAAACTTAACTTTTTGAACTAGGGTTGCCATAAATCAAAAAGGGGGAGATTGTTGGTGCAGAAAGCACCAAAGTCAAACCTGTGTTTTGATAATGGCAACAGGGTTCAAAGTTAAGTCTTATTTGTTATCTAACATGTCACTTGAGTGTGCAGAGTAAAAAGCCCTAGCGAAGGACTGCTAGGCACTGGCGAAGGAATGCCAGAGTGAAAAGCCCTAGCGAAGGACTGCTAGGCACTGGCGAAGGAATGCCAGGGTAAAAAGCCCTAGCGAAGGACTGCTAGGCGCCAGGCGAAGGACAGCTTGGGACTGAAGCCCTAGCGAAGGAATGCTAGGCACCGGCGAAGGACAGCTCGGCATCTAAGACCTGGCAAAGGACCGCCAGGCAAAAGTCCAACCAGAGGGACGGTGGCATCAGGTAAATTCTCCCGAGAGGAGTAGGTGAGGACGCGTTCCCCGTCGAGGGAACAGTAGGCGTCGGTTCGACCTAGGGTTCCATTTTGGAGACCCAAAGTCAGAACCAAGACAGCTAAGGCTGTATAAACTAATAATTTATTATTTTATTGTGTTTTGGACTAACCCTGGATGCAGGACCGAAGGAACGTGTGTCTGCAGCTCAGAGAGCCTCAAAGGAATGAGGCAACAGCTGACCAGGGCGCCCGGAGTGTCCCGGGCACCCCCAAGGTGAACACAAAACACAAGTAAGCAAGATAGGCTTCGACAGCTCAACTTCCGGGCACCCCCGTACTCCCGGGCGCCCCCAGCGCTCCGGGCGCCCCCAGTGCTCCGGGCGCCCCCAACAGGAAGTCATCGAAGCTCAAGCCAAGCGAAGCCAAGGGATAGAGTTTGACCCGGTCAACCCGGGCGCCCCCAGCGCTCCGGGCGCCCCGGTCAAACCTGATCCCGATTTTGAAGGGATCAGATGTTGACCGCGCTGGAGACGGATCATGTGACACGTGGGGGGGGGCCCCGACGTCCCGGGCGCCCCCAGGCCCTATATAAAGGGCCCTCGACCCCAAGCTTCAAACAACACTTCAATTCAAAGCTTCAACGCTCTTCTGCTCCCGCGCTCTCCCCGAAACCTCCCAACTCGAGCTGACGACGTCCCTCCGCTCCGAAAAGTCAACTTACATCGGACGTCGGTAACGAAGAGCTATTTTAGTTTACTATACTGAATTCTGTAAAATATTTTTGTAAACTATTTTTGCGACATATAGAATTGCCCGCAGAAAACGGTCAACGACCGTGGGCCTTGGAGTAGGAGTCGACCTAGGCTCCGAACCAAGTAAAAATAATTGTATTTGCGTGTGTTGTGTTTTATTTTCCGCTGCGTAACTGCTCTATTCCTAAAATCCGAACGATTTCCGATATTCACCCCCCCTCTATCGGTTCTCTCGATCCAACAATACCTTTCTCCATGGATGACCACAAAGAGTCTCTAGGAAGGCTTTTAAAGCATTCTTGATGACATCTCTATTTCTACCTTTTTCTCCAATGGCATGAATTCCATTCAACAACTCCTTAAACCTTCCATGAAGCTTACTCATGGTTTCACCTTCTCTCATTATGAAATTTTGTATTTGGTTGATGAGAAAGTCCCTCTTTGCAATTCTTGAAACCTTGGTGCTTTCATTGAGATCAATCAACTTATCTCACAACTTCTTGGCAGTATTGAATGGACCAACCTTAATTAATTGCTCAGAACTCAATCCACATTGCGGTGTGATACTCGCTTTGGAATTTTCTTGTGGCTTCCATTTTTGATCTATAGTCCATTTTGTAGAATCTAATACCTTGTCGTCTTCATTTATTGGCTCAGAGAAACCCTCAATTATGGAGAACCACATGTCTACTTTAGTTCTAAAGTAATATTCCATGCAGCTCTTCTAATATGCAAAGTTTCTCCCTTCAAAGTATGGTGGTCGTGTAGAGTTGTGACCCTCCTTCAGAAAACATCTTATTTTTCTAAGCTTAACTTCTTTGGATGTGAGTCCTCTGAAGTAACTTGACTCTAATACTACTTGTTAAAATCTTTAGAGCTAGAGGGAGGTGAATAGCTTGCTTCTCTTTTTAATATTTGAATGATAGCGAAAACTTGAAGCAAGGCAAACAAAATGCTAACACCTCCGATTTTACATGGTATCCACAAACTTGAGGCGACTAATCCAAGAATCTACTTCCCACTCTCTTCTTCCACTATGAACTTCTCTTTCTCGAACCAAAATGAAGGTGGAGAAACATTCTACAACAATGTTACAATATAAAGCAAAAATGAGATGAAGCAAAAAGAGATTACAATGATTTCTTAAATAGATGTAGACTTCTTCTTCATTAAAACTTGCACCAAAAATGAAGGTTGAGCTCAAGCACTTCTCAGCAATCAAATAGTATGAAAAACCTTGGCTAAGAATGAGAGCTCTACTCCTTGAAATTTCTCTTTTCCTTGTATATGAATGTTTGAGTTAAAGTCTTTATTTCAAATATCAGTTGACTATTACATAACATCAGTCGACTGATCTTGTGACGTCCCACCTTCTCTCTCTCTTAAGGCGGACGCCACTTTTACTTTACCTTAACTTTACCTTATCCTTAGCCTTAGGTTACAACTACTTGACTTCCCTTAACTTGTTCTGAATTTTTTTTTCTTTTTTTTTTCAAAAAAAAACAACTTTCATTTTATTTGCTTTGCAGGGATTTGACCCCTAGACCTCTTCATTGTAAAACTAAAGCACTAACTATCTGCCCTACAACACTTTCTTTTCAATGGTACCAATCGAATGCTAGAAGGCCAGTCGATTGGTATCGGCCACAGAAACTTTCTGTGTGCGGCACCAGTCGACTGGCTTCTTGGCAGTCGACTGGTGCATCGAACAGAAGGTTCTGTTCGATATGGCAATCGACTGGTATTTGAAACAGTTGACTGACACACCTGAAAGCTGCAGTTTCAGACCTGAGATAACCTTTCAAGGGTCCATAATTCATACACTTCCAAAGCATATAGATAAATAACTCCAAATCTATACTCTATACTAGTTTTAGAAACATCTTAGCAACCCAAAACAAATCCATTTACTTGCAATTGGGATCTTTGCGGAATTTAATAAACTATCAAAACATATGAAATCTATACTAGAGTTTGTACTTAACTTTGTCTCTATGCAAAGTTTAACCAAGATCATTATGTTTTACCAATCCAAAACACTAACCACCAGTTTCTACAAGACTTAACCCAAGAATCTCTCCCACGGCCGCCGCCACTGAACATCAATGCAAGTCCCGTTCACCTCCTTAGCTTATGCTTTTTCTTTACCATTATCTGCAATAGAAGGAAAATGCAACTAATAAGCGATTTGCTTAGTAAGTAAATCCTAACTCACAAAACCATGCGATCAATGATAAACATGCTCTTTTCAAAGGATGCTTGTTTCAAAATACATGCACTTAAAACTATTTACACATGGGAACTTTCATACACTTATCATGCTCAAACATGCTTGAAAACATTTACTTGCATCAAAACACTTGCAAACTTAACATGCTTATGATTTCTTTTGAGACTTGATACATATACATTTCCATACTTTAAAACACTAACTCCTTTGCTCTTGCTCTTTAACATGCTTGTAACATAACCATGTTAACATACGTAACAAAACATGCACTTGAGAAAATTAAAACACTTACACATACTCATATACTTCAAAATAATAATCAACTTTCTAGGCCATGACATTGTACTTGGTATCAATGTACCAATGCGCGCATCCCTAATAGGTTTCGGGGTAGCTAGCCACTGTACCCTATTAGAGCTTCTTTCTAATTTTCTGTGGGCCTCTCATTTGCCCGGTACATGTCACTTTACAAAGTAAAATACTTTCTTACTCATAATGCTTATACTTATCAAGCTATCTTTCTTTTTGCATAAATTTTTGTACTACAAAACTTTTATCCTTCTCACTTTGAACTTTCATCGAACACTTTGCGTGCCCTTATCCCCAAAACTCATTTTTGGGACTTTTCAAGAACTTGGTCTTATCATGCTTAGATCACACATACAAACATACTCAAATTCAAGTTCTATGATAAGTAACATGTTTTCTTGAGAAACTTAAAACACATTATTAAAATAGTTTTAAAGCATGCACTTAGATCACAAAATCAAGGTTCTACAACGAGAAACTACATAACGAAACTACTTCTATTGCAGGTGAGTGATCTACTTACCCTTTGTCTGAAGAAAACTCACTAAGTATATCGAAAAATCCTAGCGTAGCACACCTTTTCTCTTCCCTTGCGAAAATCCTCACTCCTTGGCCCTAGGAAAGAAACCCAAGGTTCTCTACTCAAGAGGAAGAAGAAGAAGGAGGAAGAAAACCCTTGCTTTCTCCCTGTTTTCGCAGCCTCCCTTGCCCCTTGTTTTCGCCGACATCAATCCCTAAAGGGGATTTAACACAACTTAAGCGGAAGTTGAAACACCTCTTCATGAAAAGAACTTACTCAACTATAACATAATTTTGATTCATCCTTTTCTGTGCTTGATACCCTCCAACCTTTTGGTTAGCCGAGCTCGCTTAAGGATTGGCTTCCCGCGTGGTCGCGAGATCGAACCTCTGCCCGACTCTTTCATTTTCTTTTTATTTTTATTTCGAAAAATTGCCAGGAAATTCAAAAAATTTCCTAATAATTTATAAAAAATTCGAAAAATTTTCAAACTGGTGGTTGCACCAAGTTTGAACTTCCCCGCTCTGATACCACTTGTTGGATCGAGAAAATCGATAGAGGGGGGGGGTGAATATCGAAAATCATTTTTCGGAAAACTTAGAGCAAGTACACAGTGAAAATTAAAAATCACAACACCGAGACACAGTCGATTTTACTTGGTTCGGAGCCTGTGTCGACTCCTACTCCAAGGCCCACGGTCGTTGACCGTTTACTTTGGGCAATTCTATATAGTGCACAAAATAGTTTACAAATAATTATTACAGAATTAAGTACAGTAAAATTTAAATAGCTCTTTTACCGACGTCCGGGGTAGATCGACTTTTTCGGAGAAGCGGGACGTCGTCGGCTCGAGTTGGAAGGATTTCGAGGCGAAGCGCGAGTGCAAAAGAGCGTAGAAGAGTTGATTGGGAGTTGTGTCCTGAAGCCTTGGTCGAGGGTCCTTTATATAGGGCCTGGGGGCGCCCGGGACGTCGAGGGCGCCCCCCACGTGGTGTTTGATCCAGTTGGATCTCGGTCACCGTCTGATCCCTTCCTTCTTGGGATAGATGTTGACCGGGGCGCCCGGAGCGCTCGGGGCGCCCGGGTTGACCGGGTCAAACACTTATCCTTTAGGCTTCGCTGGGGCTGCTTCGATGCTTTATTATTGGGGGCGCCCGGGACGCTGGGGGCGCCCGGGAGCACGGGGGGCCCGCAAGATGCACTGTCGAAGCTTGCTTCTGATTTGTGTGTTTTGTGTTCACCTTGGGAGTGCCCGGGACACTCCGGGCGCCCTGGTCAGCTGTTGCCTCACTCCTTTGAGGCTCTCTGAGCTGCAGACACTCGTTCCTTCGATCCTGCATCCAGGGTTAGTCCAAAACTCTGGATGCAGGACCGAAGGAACGAGTGTCTGCAGCTCAGAGAGCCTCAAAAAAAATGAGGCAACAGCTGACCAGGGCGCCCGGAGTGTCCCGGGCGCCCCCAAGGTGAACACAAAACACAAGTTGCAAAAACAGGCTTCGATAGCTCATCTCCCGGGCGCCCCCATGCTCTCGGGCGCCCCCAGCGTCCCGGGCGCCCCCAAGCGCAAGCCTTCGAAGCAAGCCCCAGCGATGCCGAGGGATAAGATTTGACCCGGTCAACCCGGGCGCCCCCAGCGTCCCGGGCGCCCCAGTCAACCTTTGATCCCGACGTTGAAGGGATCAGACGCTGACCGAGACCGAGCCGGATCATGCGACACGTGGGGGCGCCCCCGACGATCCGGGCACCCCCAGGCCCTATAAAAAGGGTCCTCGACCCAAGGCTCAGAGCAACAATTCATTCAACGCTTCGACGCTCTTCTGCTCCCGCGCTCTGCTCCGGAAACCTCCCAACTCGAGCCGACGACGCCCCTCCGCTCCGAAAAGTCAATCTACCTCAGACGTCGGTAACAAAAGAGCGATCTTTTAATTTTGTGTTTACGATACTGCAATTGTAATATTGATTTGTAAACCATTTTGCAAACTTATAGAATTGCCCGCAGAAAACGGTCAACGACCGTGGGCCTTGGAGTAGGAGTCGACCTAGGCTCCGAACCAAGTAAAATCACTGTGTTTGCCATTGTCTTTATTCCGCTGCGAAATTTCTCTAATTTCTAAAATCTGAACGCTTTCCGATATTCACCCCCCCTCTATCGGTTCTCTCGATCCAACAAGTGGTATCAGAGCGGGGAAGTTCAAATTTGGTGCAACCACCAGTTTGAAAATTTTTTGGATTTTTCTATTTTATTTTCTTTTTCTTGTTCGAATTTCTTCTAAATCTTTCGTTCGAATTTTTTTTCTTTTCGTTAACCGAGGTTGGTGCAACACCCCTTGTTATTTTATTTTCCTTATCCCGCACTACTAATCCAAGACCAAGTCTTGGGAAATTTTTTTCTTGTTAGTTATCTTTTTCAGATTAAATGGTCATGCAAGAAGGATTCAGCACCGCCAGACCTCCACTTTTCAGTGGAGAAGACTTTTCCTACTGGAAAAGTCGAATGGAGGTCCACCTGAAAACTCAGGTGGACATGTGGATTATCATCCAGTCCGGACTGGAAATTCCCACAAATGTTGAAGGAGTTCCTCAAAGCTACACAGAGTGGGACACCGCTCTGAAACAAAGAATCGAAGCAGATGCAAAGGCGACTTAGACCCTTCAATGTGGCTTAACAAAAGAGGAGCTAAACCAGGTGGGCCCCTTCAACAGTGCCAAGGAGCTGTGGGCAAAATTGATCGAGCTACACGAAGGAACATCAGACACTCGGATCAGTAAGAGCGATCTGCTCCTGAACAAACTATATACCATCAAGATGGCCGACAACGAAATAGCAGCTCAGCTTCACGCACGAATCCAAGAATTGATGAACGGTCTTCACACTATAGGTCACAAGGTCGAAAACTGTGACCTAATTAGGTATGCTTTAAATGCTTTCCCTAGAAACACCTTGTGGGCATCTATGGTAGATGCATACAAGGTTTCAAGGGATCTCTCAAAAATTAAACTAGATGAATTATTTTCCGAATTAGAACTTCATGAACAGACTAACTGCAATATGTCCGAGAAAGGTATTACCTTTGTTGCAGGAAAAACTGGAAGGTCAAAGAAGAAACCTCAACCTGAACCCGAATCTAACTCAGACTCAGACGCAGAAGACGAAGAAGGAGATCGATCTGAGCTGGTCCGACTGGCCCGAAGCTGCTATAAAAAATTGAAGAACCAAGCCAACAAACGGAGGACAAGCCGAAGAAAGGACGAACCAGCTGAACCCACAAATGACAAAAACAAGCCCAACGTGACCTGCTACGAGTGCAAGAAGAAGGGCCACTACAAGACGGAGTGTCCAAACCTAAAGGAGACCAAAAAGTCAAGAAGAAAGAAAGCACTCAAAGCAACCTGGGACGAATATTCCTCAGAAGAAGAAGAAGAAGCACCCCAGTCAAACCTACTAGCCCTGACCGCCTCAGAAGAAGTCGAGACCGAGTCAGAATTTGAACAGGACGACGGCAGACTAATCTTTTCTGAAGACGGCGAAATCAAGGTAAGTGGTTTCAATAGAAGTCAATTAAACGAACTTATTTCATATCTTTCTCGAGATTTGGTGAAAGCTAAACTCCGAGTCGAATCCCTCCGACAGGAAGTAAAACTCCTGAAAGAGGGAGCTGACTCTAAATCCTTAACCGAGAATGTTCAAGAAGGAACTCCTACTCAAGTTGAAAACCTTGAGAAAGAGAACTCCTCCCAGAAAACTCAGGTTAAGGATCTTAGAGCAGCTTTAGAATGATTCACATCTGGTTCCAAGGGTCTTGACATGATTCTTGGAAAGTAGAAATCAGTTCTAAATCGATCCGGACTTGGCTATAGAACCAAATCCCGACAAAGATCTTACTTTGCTGTACTGAATCAGTCCAGAAGTAAAGTTCAGGCATGAGTACCCAAACTGTGCCTGAATAAACCGACTGGATCAAATCAGTATTGGATCCCCAAGGACAAGATTCACATCTTGTCTAACCATCATCGTGGCTTTAGTCCAGGGGGAGCCAAACTGAAAACTATATTTATTATTAGATAAAATTTAATTCTTGATTGCAAATTGCATGTTTGATTGTTTATTTAAATTTTTGCAATTTACCATACTTAGAAATAGTTAGTATAAGGACTGAACAAACTTAACTGAAAGTTGACAATATAGTATTGGGTGGAGGTGAGATGATAGTACGTTAGGGAAACTAATTCTAAGAAGATCAAGTATACTTGGTCTCTTTAGACTGGTGAAACTAGCCAAAGCTACCGATCCAAAACTTAAACTAGTTAGACCAGAAATTTTCAAAGATTAATTTTGAAAATGAAACTTCATTAAACGGCTTTGTCAAGGAAAGGGTTGATGATCCAATAAGGCTACGGCCAAAGAAGGCCTAGTGCCTCGCCAAGACCTGGAAGCCAATTTTTGAATTTCAAATTCAAATTACTTTTTGTTAAATTCAAATCTAACACAATTTTCAGTTATATAGACTCAAACATTTTCTTACAAAATAAACTTAACTATTTTCAAAAATTAATTTAAGATTTTTAAAATAAATAATATTTCTTTCAAAATAAATTTTACTTGTCAAAACCTGTCTAACAAAACCTATAAGGCTAATGTGATTGAAAACCCTAGATTTGGGTAAGACAGTAAGATTAAGACTCAATTGGAAATTCTTTAAATGCCTATATTATGAGTTAATCCTATAGTTAAGGTCATGGTCAAACCATGGTCAACACGGTCAAACCACAAGTCAAAGCAGTCAATGTTAGTGATATGAGAGAAGTGTCCTAAGGCAATCGCCTTATGATTGTAAAACATTTATAATAATAAAAGATAATTCACTATTTGAGTATACATGCTTGTGTATTTGATTGGGATCTTAAACTCATCTACTGAATGTCCGCAATACAACTCACAGCATAAGAGAATTTGTGATGAGATCACAACTAGTGATTATCTCTAAATGCGCAAATGTGAAGTATTGAAAATATCCCTAGTCGATGAATTGATAAAAACGGACACTATCAATTCTGTTGAGACTAGCATGAGTTATTCTCTAATCAGCTGATTCTCACTGGCTGGTGACATTGGGATGTCCGGAGATAAACATGGATGCTAGTTAAGGGAACTAGTTCATTGGAGTGACTAGCTGTAAGACTTCATATGGGAATCTACATGTAGATATGTCAATGAAGATCTTACTGCGGCTTAAGTGCGATGTTCCTTTGACTTGCGGTGTTCAAGTCATCTTGGTCATAGAGACTTATACTTTGACATCTTAAGCAAGCATCTCCAAGGAGGTGTGGACCCAGGATGATCGGGTATAAGCCGAAGTGCCCGAAGATGTTTGAACAGCCTACAAAGGATTCACCACTCCTTGCGAGGAGATGTATACCCAGGCCTATCGTCGGATTGTTACTCAAAGCCTCTGGCTAGAGCATATCATGTTTAGAGTAAGAGTCTCTAAAATACATGAGAGTAATTAGAAATCCAAAGGACGAGTAAGACATTACTTGGGCTAGGCGTGACGTAGTCAGCCTAGTGGGGACTGACACCATTGACCGTGTCCTGAACCAAGTGGGTATAAGGTGGTGAAGGGAATGGGGCACGATTCATTAGAGCTGCTGAAGGGTTTCAGAATAATTTCTTCTGATGTCAAACCGTTGATCTTTCGATTAATTGGGGATCATGATGTACTACTAGGTGCCACTCATGACCGTTCTATAATTAGTTAATTATAGACGGCCAACATAAATCGAAAGCCTATTTAGTCACACGCACTACGAGTAATCCGAGGGATTTAAAACGAGTTGAAAATTAGATTTTCCGATCAAGAGAAATAAGTCGAATCTGAGTTAATCAGAGGCGCAATGGAAACTAAAATGGCTAAGTCTTTTGAAGGCTTTTTGGGCGAATTAAATGAGTTTAATTCGCGATCGGTTCGGGTCGGTTTTGGCCGGCCAAAGAGGGTATTAACCCTCCTTGTGGTGGCCAGCCATTAAAGGGAATTAAATCAATTTATTTGGTTTAATTAATAAGATAAATCAAGCATGATTTATTTTATGAATTATGGATAAATAAATTTGTATAAAGAAATTTATATAAATAAATTTATAGAAATTTATTCTTTTATGGAAGATTAAAATAATCCATGAATTGGGTTTATTTTAATTTTATAAAATCAGTTATGAATTGATTTTTCCATAATTAGAAAGTTTATAAATTTCTTATAAAATTTATTCCATAATTTAAAGAGAAGAAGAATTAGTTTTTATTATAAATTAGTTTATAATAAAGACTTGGTTTAAACGGAATTAATTCATAAGAATTTATAGGATAAATTTCTTATGATAAATAATTAGTTTTATTATAAAATTAGTTATAATTAAATTCATAAGAAAATGTATAGAATAAATTTCTTATGATAACTAATTTGTTTTATTATAAATGGTTATAATAAGACTAGGCTTAAACGGAATAAGCAATAAGAAAATTTATAAGATAAATTTCTTATAACTAATTCCGTTAATTCCGTTAATTCGGTTTAGAGGGAGACTTAGCAAAGGTGTTGCTACTATATAAAGGAACCAAAGGCTAGCCCTTAATTCCAATTGAGTAATTCAAGTAATTGAATCATAGAGCTCTCCCTCTCTCTCTTAATCTCTTCTCTTCTCTTCTCCCTCTCCCTCTCTTGCCTAGGGCCGGCGCCCACTTGGAGCCTAGGGCCGGCGCCCACTTGGTGACTTAGGGCCGGCGCAACTCCTCCCTTAGTGGAGGTTGGCGTGAGCTTCAAGAAGAAGAAGGAGAACCCGAACGCAATGAAGAAGAAGCGGATAGCGATTCCTCTCTTCCCGGAATTTGATTCCGTTACTTCGTTGGTTAGTTTTTCATTATTTTCTCTTATCCTTCTAGTTGTGCCTTCCGAGAATCTAGTAGTTCTCGTCGGCACAAAACTCGTGACTTTGCGAAGTCATCCCGAAGAGAACTCGGCGTGGACGCGAATAGAGGCGAAGCTTCCAAGGGACGCTACGGTTGGATCTCATCTCTTTCTTCGAGTTACGCAAGGTACAAAAGTAAATTAGTTTACTTTTTCACAAACTTTTATTTTATGATTATGTCGATACACTATAAGGTTGCATGCTAGATACGAAGTTAAAATAATTTAGGAAATTATTTTATGCAAACTCTTCCGCTGCACGTAAAAAAATTTTAAATTTTACGAACTCGTATCCTTGTCGACATGCACCCGGTCCCAACAGTGGTATCAGAGCCGGTTAGTGTTCGACTTAATCAAATAATTGTTTTAGTGGAAAACTTTGTCATGATCTCAATTTCGGAAATTTTTTTTTCAATTATGGAAACTTTCAAATTATAATAAATTTTAGATTTAGGAATTTCAAAGTTTGGAAATCCTCATGAAATTTCGCAAACGTTTGAAATTTTCTATTTTCTGAAAGTTTATAATAATTTCGAAACTTCCCATCTTTGGAAACTTTCCAATTTTGGAAATTTTTCTATTTTAGAAATTTTCCAATTTTGGAAATATGTAAGTTTCCTTTGTACCAGAAACTTACAATTATTCTGAAAATCAATTTTCGAAATCTCGCAATTTTGGGCACTTTCTTTTAAGAAAGTCTAGACAAATTCATGGACAGTTAATTGACAATTAAATTTGAATTGGTCTTTAAATTGACAACAAAATTCTTTATTTTGGATTGAGCCTCGGGGAGCCGTCCAATTTAAAGTTAGTTGTTGTAATTTAATTTCCCAATTTTAATTGAAATTGTCATGTTTGATTGGATTGAGCCTCGGGGAGCCGTCCAATTGGATTTACAACACATTACTTTTCTTTGGGTATCTGAGCCTCGGGGAGCCACCCTTAGAAAACAATTTGTTGTAATTAATTAAATCCATGAATAAAATATGTTTAAGAGGTGATGCTCTTACATATTGTTGTCTCTAAAATTAATTAGGAAAATGGTTTCCTATAGAGTTTCTTAAATGAGATTTTCATGAAAATAATATGTAGTTGAATTAAGGGATTTGTCTCTTAATTTAACAAGATTTGATTTAGAGAAATCAAAGTCTTGAACATATTATTTCCGAAATTAATTATGACAATTTAGGAAATTGTTTCCCAAAACAATTCCTTTAATAAAGTATGAAATTATGATTAGGAAATCCGGTTCCTAATTTAATTCATGAGACTTGATAAATTAAGTCACATACATACTTTATTAAGGAAATTGTTAGTCATGACATAATTTTATGTCATGAATGTGCTTAAAGAGAATGAGACCCAAAACCCCTTACAAAATATTAAGGCCAACACCTTCCATTAATATGGTTAGAATCGGAGTTTTGTTTCTCGCTTGGGTTGATGGACACATCCATGCCCGACTTGAACCTCAACATATTCAAACCATGGAATTAGTTTATGAATAATATAGTTCGAGTCAGAGGTCAATCATTAGTTTTGGTTGTTGGACACATCCAAGCCTGACTAAGCGGTTGAATGAGCTCCAACCATGTTAAAACTATTTCTTGATTAATGGGTCAGCCTTAAGCTTGGAGCATCGATTTGTTGTGCCACAGCCAAGGTCGATGTAAAGAGAGGTGCAGTTGGGTGCTATGTATAATGATACATACTTGTTAATGAGTTAACAACCCAATGTTTTATGCAAACATTCAATTAGTTGATAGCATAATGTGATAGTTACATATATGTGATGTGTAATCGGTATAATTACCTACCTTCATAGCTAAGAGGAACTTGATGGCCACAACCATGGTTGTTCTTATCTATGGTTGGATATCAACCTATTTGGAGATGTTCCTACGATCTCCCGAATTGATAATAAGGGTGAATCAATTCGAAAAATAAATAGGATTTAATTTATGTATGATGATACATTCTTTAATAAATCTTCTCACACAATCTCAATTTGTATTTCTAGGTTAATCACTCGATCATGTCTTCTCTGAATTTGCCTTCCATCTTGGACACCAACAAATTAACTGGGCCTAACTTCATAGACTGGCTTCGAAACCTGAGGATAGTCCTTAAGGCAGAAAAGCCTGCTTGTGTCCTTGAAGATCAACTTCCCAAACGTCCTTCTGAAAATGCAACTCCAGACCAGTTTCCTGAGTTGCTCAACCTGCTGAAGACTATAGAGCCTTCTGTAAAGCAGGATCAGAAGACGATACTGTTAGTTGGTTCCTCAAAGAAAGGTTCTAAGAGGAAGGCCAAAGAACAGAATAAGGGAAAGAAGAAAAAGGCTAAAAAGACTGAAAAGAAACCAAAAGGCACTTGCCATCATTGTGGCAAGGAGGGTCACTGGCGAAGAAACTGCAAGATTTATCTTGAGTCCTTGAAAGAGAAGGCATCCGATGCCCCATCCTCTTCAAGTATCTTCGTTATTGAATGTCACTCTATTTCCTCAAACACATGGGTACTTGATACTGGGTGTAGCTCACATATATGTAATGACATACAAGGGCTAAGGAATAGAAGAAGACTCGTCAAAGGAGAAGCGAATTTGCGAGTTGGAAACGGAGCAAAGATTGCTGCTGTTGCCATCGGAACATATTTGCTAAAGCTCCCCACTGGACGTGTCTTAGAATTGGATAATTGCTATTTCGTTCCTTCGTTGATAAAGAACATTGTATCTATTTCATGTTTGAATGAAAAGGGTTATCATTTAACTTTTAGTAACAATTGTTGTTACATAACTTTAAATGGCGTTCTTTATGGGAATGGAACTTTGTGCAATGGCATCTACACGTTAGATTTATCCAGTGACGTTTTCAATATCGAAGTTAGCAACAAACGTGCTCGAATAGATAATCGAATAGACTCCTACACTTGGCATTGTCGTCTTGGCCATGTAAGTAAGAAACGCATGACCGAATTACACCGATGTGGAATTTTGGAATCATTTGAACCCGGTTCATTTGATACATGCGAATCGTGCTTAAAAGGCAAGATGACCAAATTACCCTTTACCGGAAAAGGTAATCCAGTGGGAGAGTTGCTTGGTCTAATACATACCGATGTATGTGGACCAATGTCAACTCTAGCACAAGGAGGCTATAGCTACTTCATCACCTTTATCGATGATCACTCACGATTCGGGTAGTGTTCTTGATGAAACACAAATCTGAAGCTTTGAAAATTCAAAGAGTTCAGAAATGAAGTAGAGAAACAACTTGGCAAAAGTATTAAAATACTTCGATCCGATCGGGGTGGTGAATACTTAAGTCAAGAGTTTCAAGATTATCTAAGGGACAATGGGATATTATCCCAATGGACTCCGCCATATACACCACAGCATAATGGTGTATCTGAGAGGCGCAACCGAACCTTGATGGACATGGTTAGGTCGATGATGAATCATGCAACTCTTCCAAAATCCTTTTGGGGTTATGCACTTAAGACAGCTGTTTATTTATTAAACAGAGTCCCGACCAAGGTAGTCTCTACTACTCCATATGAGATTTGGAATAGTAAGAAACCTCACTTAACTCACCTTAAGATATGGGGTTGTCCTGCTTATGTGAAGCGGGTTG
Source organism: Boesenbergia rotunda (assembly GCA_024364735.1). Classification (NCBI taxonomy): domain Eukaryota; kingdom Viridiplantae; phylum Streptophyta; class Magnoliopsida; order Zingiberales; family Zingiberaceae; genus Boesenbergia; species Boesenbergia rotunda. Next base: position 297,990 of record JAGFNQ010000537.1, read on the forward strand.
TATCAGACAAATTGGATGCTAAGTCTGATAAATGTCTATTTATTGGATACCCTAAGGAAACGAAGGGTTACCAATTCTATCATCCCTTGGAACAAAAGGTGTTTGTTTCAAGGCATGCTGTATTTCTAGAAAAAGAATTTCTTTTACAAGAAAACAGTGGGAGTGGCATTGAACTTGATGAAGTTCAAGAAACTCCAATAGACATTACAGAGACACCGAGTCTAGGCCCACAACCGATAATTCATAATGATGAGCTATCAGTTGAACCTAAAACTACACCACCTCTTCGTAGGTCTGATAGGACACGCAACATTCCAGAGAGATACGGATTTCTCGTAAGTGAATCGAACGACGTGTTGCTCATTGGCGATGACGAACCTATCAGTTATGAAGATGTTCTGAAAAGTTCAGAAAGGGACAAATGGCTTGAAGCCATGAAGTCGGAAATGGATTCCATGTACGAAAATCAAGTATGGGACTTGGTTAACCCACCTGAAGGGATTAAACCCATAGGGTGCAAGTGGGTTTTCAAGAAGAAAACCGACATGGAAGGTAATGTTGTTACCTTTAAGGCTAGATTAGTGGCAAAAGGATATCGTCAGAAACAAGGAATTGATTATGACGAAACCTATTCGCCAGTAGCTATGCTTAAATCCATTCGGATGCTCCTAGCCATAGCAGCTCATTATGATTATGAGATTTGGCAAATGGATGTGAAAACAGCTTTCCTTAACGGAAACCTGCTTGAGGACGTATACATGATACAACCTGAAGGTTTCACATCGGTTGATAAAACCAAGGTATGCAAGCTTCGACGATCCATATATGGACTGAAGCAAGCATCTAGGAGCTGGAACATCCGTTTTGATGAGACAATCAAAAAGTTTGATTTCTCACAAAATCCTGACGAACCCTGTGTGTACAAGAAGGTTAGTGGGAGTGCAGTCGTATTCCTAGTATTATATGTCGACGACATCTTACTTATAGGAAACGATATTTCAGTCTTACAGACAGTTAAAATTTGGTTATCCAAAACTTTCTCCATGAAAGACCTGGGAGAAGCAACCTATATCCTTGGGATTAGAATCTATAGAGATAGATCAAAACGGTTGCTCGGTCTTTCGCAGTCTACATATATAGACCGAGTGCTAAAAAGGTTTAGCATGTCGGAATCCAAGAAAGGTTACCTTCCCATTAGGCATGGGATCAACCTTTCAAAGTCTATGTGTCCGCGCACAGAAGACGAGAGGATTTGCATGAATAAGATTCCCTATGCATCCGCGATAGGATCTATCATGTATGCTATGTTATGTACTAGGCCTGATGTATCGTATGCTTTGAGCGTCACAAGCAGATACCAGTCGGATCCAGGAATGGATCACTGGGCGGCTGTTAAGACAATCCTTAAGTACTTAAGAAGAACTAAGGATGTGTTCCTAATATATGGAGAAGGAGATTTGGTAATACGTGGGTATACAGATGCCAGTTTCCAGACAGATAAGGATGACTCCAAATCGCAGTCTGGATACGTATTTACTTTGAATGGAGGCGCAGTAAGTTGGAAAAGTTCCAAACAAGACACCGTAGCGGATTCCACCACGGAAGCGGAATATATCGCAGCTTCGGAAGCAGCAAAGGAAGCAGTCTGGATCAAGAAGTTTGTCTCCGAACTTGGTGTGGTTCCAACCATTGATGATGCAGTGCCGGTTTACTGCGACAACAATGGAGCTATTGCACAAGCAAAGGAACCAAGGTCTCATCAGCGATCCAAACACGTGCTTCACCGCTATCATCTGATCAGAGAGATTATAAGTAGGAATGACATACAAATTGAGAGAGTTCCCACTGAAAGGAATATAGCGGATCCTTTAACTAAGGCCTTGCCTCAAAGCAAGTTTGAGGGTCATGTTAGGGTCATGTATATATGCAACTGTTCACTATGGTATTGATACCAGATGGTAGACAGAATTAGACCATTGGATTCTTTATGCTATTATGGTTTTTAGTTAGGTCATGTCAAATGGCACCGATCAACCAAGTGCAGTCTGTTAGTGATATGAGAGAAGTGTCCTAAGGCAATCGCCTTATGATTGTAAAACATTTATATTAATAAAAGATAATTCACTATTTGAGTATACATGCTTGTGTATTTGATTGGGATCTTAAACTCATCTACTGAATGTCCGCAATACAACTCACAGCATAAGAGAATTTGTGATGAGATCACAACTAGTGATTATCTCTAAATGCGCAAATGTGAAGTATTGAAAATATCCCTAGTCGATGAATTGATAAAAACGGACACTATCAATTCTGTTGAGACTAGCATGAGTTATTCTCTAATCAGCTGATTCTCACTGGCTGGTGGCATTGGGATGTCCGGAGAGAAACATGGATGCTAGTTAAGGGAACTAGTTCATTGGAGTGACTAGCTGTAAGACTTCATATGGGAATCTACATGTAGATATGTCAATGAAGATCTTACTGCGGCTTAAGTGCGATGTTCCTTTGACTTGCGGTGTTCAAGTCATCTTGGTCATAGAGACTTATACTTTGACATCTTAAGCAAGCATCTCCAAGGAGGTGTGGACCCAGGATGATCGAGTATAAGCCGAAGTGCCCAAAGATATTTGAACAGCCTACAAAGGATTCACCACTCCTTGCGAGGAGATGTATACCCAGGCCTATCGTCGGATTGTTACTCAAAGCCTCTGGCTAGAGCATATCATGTTTAGAGTAAGAGTCTCTAAAATACATGAGAGTAATTAGAAATCCAAAGGACGAGTAAGACATTACTTGGGCTAGGCGTGACGTAGTCAGCCTAGTGGGGACTGACACCATTGACCGTGTCCTGAACCAAGTGGGTATAAGGTGGTGAAGGGAATGGGGCACGATTCATTAGAGCTGCTGAAGGGTTTCAGAATAATTTCTTCTGAGGTCAAACCGTTGATCTTTCGATTAATTGGGGATCATGATGTACTACTAGGTGCCACTCATGATCGTTCTATAATTAGTTAATTATAGACGGCCAACATAAATCGAAAGCCTATTTAGTCACACGCACTACGAGTAATCCGAGGGATTTAAAACGAGTTGAAAATTGGATTTTTCGATCAAGAGAAATAAGTCGAATCTGAGTTAATCAGAGGCGCAATGGAAACTAAAATGGCTAAGTCTTTTGAAGGCTTTTTGGGCGAATTAAATGAGTTTAATTCGCGATCGGTTCGGGTCGGTTTTGGCCGGCCAAAGAGGGTATTAACCCTCCTTGTGGTGGCCGGCCATTAAAGAGAATTAAATCAATTTATTTGGTTTAATTAATAAGATAAATCAAGCACGATTTATTTTATGAATTATGGATAAATAAATTTGTATAAAGAAATTTATATAAATAAATTTATAGAAATTTATTCTTTTATGGAAGATTAAAATAATCCATGAATTGGGTTTATTTTAATTTTATAAAATCAGTTATGAATTGATTTTTCCATAATTAGAAAGTTTATAAATTTCTTATAAAATTTATTCCATAATTTAAAGAGAAGAAGAATTAGTTTTTATTATAAATTAGTTTATAATAAAGACTTGGTTTAAACGGAATTAATTCATAAGAATTTATAGGATAAATTTCTTATGATAAATAATTAGTTTTATTATAAATTAGTTATAATAAATTCATAAGAAAATTATAGAATAAATTTCTTATGATAACTAATTTGTTTTATTATAAATGGTTATAATAAGACTAGGCTTAAACGGAATAAGCAATAAGAAAATTTATAAGATAAATTTCTTATAACTAATTCCGTTAATTCCGTTAATTCGGTTTAGAGGGAGACTTAGCAAAGGGTTGCTACTATATAAAGGAACCAAAGGCTAGCCCTTAATTCCAATTGAGAATTCAAGTAATTGAATCATAGAGCTCTCCCTCTCTCTCTTAATCTCTTCTCTTCTCTTCTCCCTCTCCCTCTCTTGCCTAGGGCCGGCGCCCACTTGGAGCCTAGGGTCGGCGCCCACTTGGTGACTTAGGGCCGGCGCAACTCCTCCCTTAGTGGAGGTTGGCGTGAGCTTCAAGAAGAAGAAGGAGAACCCGAACGCAAAGAAGAAGAAGCGGATAGCGATTCCTCTCTTCCCGGAATTTGATTCCGTTACTTCGTTGGTTAGTTTTTCATTATTTTCTCTTATCCTTCTAGTTGTGCCTTCCGAGAATCTAGTAGTTCTCGTTGGCACAAAACTCGTGACTTTGCGAAGTCATCCCGAAGAGAACTCGGCGTGGACGCGAATAGAGGCGAAGCTTCCAAGGGACGCTACGGTTGGATCTCGTCCCTTTCTTCGAGTTACGCAAGGTACAAAAGTAAATTAGTTTACTTTTTCACAAACTTTTATTTTATGATTATGTCGATACACTATAAGGTTGCATGCTAGATATGAAGTTAAAATAATTTAGGAAATTATTTTATGCAAACTCTTCCGCTGCACGTAAAAAAATTTTAAATTTTACGAACTCGTATCCTTGTCGACATGCACCCGGTCCCAACAGTCAAACCGATTAAACCATGGTCAAACGATGACAAGACATAAAACTTGTCTTTTCCGCTATAGTCCCGGGCGCCCGTGACTCCTCGGGCGCCGCCACCATGCTTTCTACTTCTCCCGAGACAAAAAGCTTAGTCTGACCTTTGACCAGGGCACCCGGAACCACGCGGGCGCCCCCATCACAGTTAATGCAGTAAAAAGCTGCAAACAAGCCTTAACCAGGGCGCCCGGAGCACTCCGGGCGCCCCCATCCAGCTGTAGTCTCTGCCAAAGGCAGAGACCACTGACCCGGGCGCCCGGGAGCTCCCGGGCACCCCCAATGACCTCTCTATATAAGGGCATCCGAACCCCTCTTCTTCCCATATCAAAAACTTCTTCCCTCCTCACTTCCTTCCTACAAAGAAGATCAAGAGACCTTGCAAACTCTCGTCCTCAACCATGCCTCCCCGAGCTGCCCGGTATAATTTCTTTATTGCATTTAAATTAATTTTTAATTTTAATGCAATACCTTCATACTTCTTTTAAATTCCTTCTCTTAGAAGACGTCGACCAAACCCGGCCAACCCCGGTGCCGAACCAAGTCCTAACCCTAGGTTCCCTACCCTAGAATTATGTAATAAGTTTGCTCAAACCATTTACAAGCCTATTAAGACAAGCTATCTTAATAGACATTTCTTTACCCAATCATGCCCCGTAGCCATGAATATTATAAACTTCTATCAATTAGATAATCTTGTCTTTTGCACTCATACCATTAATGAATCCTTATGTGCAGAATTTTACAATAACATAGTTCGACAAGATAATCTCATGTTTAACACTACTGTTCAAGGAATACCTCTGTCTATCACCCCTACTTTGCTGAACCGATTCCTTGGACTACGACCCTCCCAGTCCACATTCTGCTGCTATCCACCTAGAAATCCTCCATTTGATCCTCCCTACTCTCACATTATCTTAGACACCATTCACTCCTATTTCTATAGGGAAGCACTCCCCGCAAATAGACGATTCCAAGCTGTTGAACTTCAGGCACAGGACTATGCCCTGTACAGAGTCTTGGTCCGCTGTATCTTACCACTCTCCACTAGAGATCTCGGGACCATGAATCCCTTTCATGCCTTCCTTCTGTATGCCCTGGTCCATCACCTTGACATTGACATTGGACTACACATGTTTCATACTATCCTGCATGCGTCCAGTGTCACTACCCACGGACGAGTGCGCACTCCATTCTGCCACATCATCACCTCCCTCCTTCATCACCACGGTCGTGACATTACCGTAGGTGAAATAATCGCTATGACCGACTTTGATGAAATAGGATTTAGGAACTTCTCGTTAGCAGGTCTAGAGGTATCGGCCACCGGGGTTCTGAGTTGGAGACGACAGCAGGCCGGGGCCCCGATCGACTCAGACGAGGAGGTTGAGGTCAACGTCGGGGATCTGGCAGTAGCAGCCCGAGCACACATAGACAAGCCTCCACCACCGACCTCGACCAGCGCCTCACACAGATACAGACGGAGATCCACAGTCTCCGAGAGGAGGTCGAGGCCTATCACATCGAGCAGATGGACGCTCATAGAGCCGATCAAGAAGTGGCTGATGCACGATACATTGAGATGATGGCACGATTCGATTCATGGCAGCCTGACCCATCTGACCACCCTTAGACTATTTATGCATTGTACTAAGTAACCAAAACATGACTTATGTTTGACGCTACTGTTTGACTAGTTAACCTATTCTGTTTTAACTTGAGTATCTGATCTTGGATTGTGCTCTGTAGAATAAATTAACTCTACTTTTGATTTTTTTTGCTTCATTTAATTTAAAAATCAGTTTCTAAAAGAATTTTGAAAAACTGTTGATTTTAAAATCAATTTTTTTATTTATCTTTTCCAACTTAGTTTTATTTCAAAACCACCCCCTTTCAAAACTAGGGCTTTTTCGTAAATGGACTTAGCCTAGGTCATAACCCTAGAACTGCATGCACCTATAGATTTAGAAGCCAACATCTCACAAGCACCTTAGGGTACTTTTGATTGATAATCTAGAAAGGGTTGAGATGCTTAGGTCATTGCCTTAATTTTGCTTTAAGTCAGTGCATCTGCAGTAATTGGGGCACTAAATATAATTTACACAACAATCAAGTTAAGTGTCAAGTTTAGAAAATCTAACTTGAACAGAAACACTTAACTTAACTAACCCTAGCAAAAACTACTGCTTATAACAGTTAGTGAGTAGCTAATTGGGTTAGACAGGTCCCTACAAGAGAAAATCAACTAATTTAGTCTAAGTTTTCTCATAAATTGGTTCAGTACAGCAAAATCATGCAAATATTTTTTCTTTATGAAAATTATTCCCTTTATGCAATTTTAATTCCTGCTATTTTTATCTATTTTTGATATATGGCAAAGGGGGAGAGATAAGAAATGAGAGAATTTAAAATTTTCTATTTAAAAATTTATTTTGTCTTAAATTTTTTTCTCTCAAAATTTTAAAATCTATCCTTTATTCAAAAAGTACCTAAGCTTGTCAAATTTTTTTACTTAAGCTTTTCAAAAATTCTATAAGTACTTAAGCTTTTAATTTTCTAAGTACTTTAGCCTTTCAAAACCTTCTAAGTACTTAAGCTTCTCAAAAATTTACTAAAGTCTTTTTCACATCTTAACTAAATACTTAAGTTAAAGCTTTCAAAGAAAAAAACTTTTTGAGTACTTTAAAAACTTTAAGGCTTCAAAATTTTTCTAAGTACTCTAAACTCATGCTTCCAAGAATCTTCTATGTACTTTTAAAAATTAAGTTGTCAAAAGATTTTCAAGTATCTAAACTTAAGTTTTCAAAAGTGCAAAAATCATTCTGTTGAAAAATTCTAAGTAAAATTTTTAAAACTTAGAAACCCCATGAATTTTTGAAAAATCTAGGGGGAGAGTCCTTCCAGGGGGAGGGAACAAAATGTTTTTACATGCTTTGATTAAACTTAACTTTTTGAACTAGGGTTGCCATAAATCAAAAAGGGGGAGATTGTTGGTGCAGAAGGCACCCAAGTCAAACCTTTGTTTTGATAATGGCAACAGGGTTCAAAAGTTAAGTCTTACTTGTTATCTAATATGCTACTCTAGTGTGCAGGGTAAAAAGCCCTAGCGAAAGACTGCTAGGCACTGGCGAAGGAATGCCAGGGTAAGAAGCCCTAGCAAAGGACTGCTAGGCGCCAGGCGAAGGACAGCCTGGGACTGAAGCCCTAGCGAAGGAAAGCTAGGCACGGGCGAAGGACAGCTCGGTATCTAAGACCTGGCAAAGGACCGTCAGGCAAAAGTCCAACCAGAGGAGCGGCTGACATCAGGTATATTCTTCCGAGAGGAGTAGGTGAGGACGCGTTCCCTGTCGACGGAACAATAGGCGTCGGTTCGACCTAGGGTTCCATTTTGGAGACCCAAAGTCAGAACCAAGATAGCTAAGGCTATACAAACTAATATTTTATTGTTTCATTGTGTTTTGGACTAACTCTGGATGCAGGACCGAAGGAACGAGTGTCTATAGCTCAGAGAGCCTCAAAAAAATGAGGCAACAGCTGACCAGGGCGCCCGGAGTCTCCCGGGCGCCCCCAAGGTGAACACAAAACACAAGTTGCAAAAACAAGCTTCGATAGCTCATCTCCCGGGCGCCCCCATGCTCCCGGGTGCCCCCGTGCTCCCGGGCGCCCCCAGCGTCCCGGGCGCCCCCAAGCGCAAGCCTTCGAAGCAAGCCCCAGCGAAGTCGAGGGATAAGATTTGACCCGGTCAACCCAGGCGCCCCCAGCGTCCCGGGCGCCCCAGTCAACATTTAATCCCGAAGTTGAAGGGATCAGACGCTGACCGAGACCGAGCCGGATCAGGCGACACGTGGGGGGTGCTCCCGACGATCTGGGCGCCCCCAGGCCCTTTAAAAAGGGTCCTCGACCCAAGGCTCAGAGCAACAATTCATTCAACGCTTCGACGCTCTTCTGCTCCCGCGCTCTGCTCCGGAAACCTCCCAACTCGAGCCGACGACGTCCCTCCGCTCCGAAAAGTTAATCTACCTCAGACGTCGGTAACAAAAGAGCGATCTTTTAATTTTGTGTTTACGATACTGCAATTGTAATATTGATTTGTAAACCATTTTACAAACTTATAGAATTGCCCGCAGAAAACGGTCAATGACCGTGGGCCTTGGAGTAGGAGTCGACCTAGGCTCCGAACCAAGTAAAATCACTGTGTTCGCAATTGTCTTTATTCCACTGCGAAATTTCTCTAATTTCTAAAATCCGAACGCTTTCCGATATTCACCCCCCTCTATCGGTTCTCTCGATCCAACAGATACCTTACTGCATTTGTCAGCAACTGTTGCGTATCAAAGAATTGCTATGTGCTACTGTTAATTCTGCTGTGTCATTTCTGCCGTTTCTTAAGTTTTTTCTGAACTCTAGCTTATTGCACTTAAATTTCACTTGCATCTATTTGTTTTCCCCATTGTTTTGAATCTGATTTCTGCATTTATCAGTTCCTATCCTGCAAGTATTTAGTTTTGACATTTGTAAGCTTTAGCCATATTTTCTGAAGTTGTGTCAAGTAGACATAATTTTTCTGAACCCTATGTGGAGTTTTAGTTTCAAGCTCTTGTAATTAGTTGCTCGTTTGGCTCAGCATTCTACTGCAGTTCCTGAATTTCTATGTTTCAATCTTGCTTACCTGCGCAATAAGCTTCTGCACTGAGTGTTCTTGAATTCCTGGTTTCAGTTCTAAAGTCTATCTCTAGTTCATGCATAGAAATTTTACTACCAACTTTAGTTCCCCAAGTTGTATTGATGAGTTCCATTTCTGAATTGTAGTTTATTGTTGTTGCCAGTTTCAAATTTCAGCACATAAATTTCTTTACCTGTTGCATATGAAGTTGTATCAAGTTTGGATTCAATTGCACCACTTGTAGTGTAGAATTTCATTAGAATCAGTTTGGTGGTTTGTAATTCCTGCAAGTTTACTTTAGTTTGGTTGTTAAAATTGTGTATCGTTTCAGTCATTAGTTGCTATTACCTAGTCCAAAGTTTGTTTAGTTGAGTTTACTTCTTTTCATTGCATTTACATTTTTATTTGAAACCAAACCCAAATTTTATTTGAAACCCAAAAATATCAACGATACATAAACTCAAGCACGAATCGAACAACTTGAACTTGCCCTTGGAAAAATACGACCTGTGGCCCCTTTACTACGCTTTTATTCTTTGATTGCAAAAAGGGTTTCCAGCTTTATAAATATCTAAATTTGAGATCCATATTCGTGACACCTATCTTGGGTCCATCAGTTGGTTCCTGGAACCAACTCAATTTCAAATTCAATTTCTCGATTGGGAGGGAGTCCTAGTAACTCTTCAGGAAACACCTCCGGATAGTCACAGATTACCCTCACTTCCTCTTTCTTTAATCCTTCTCTTTGACTTGCATCTACTATATGAGCTAGAAAACCAAAACACCCCTTCTCTAACATTCTCTGAGCTTGTAAGGTAGATAAGAACCTTTTTGTCTTTCTCTTCGGATCTCCGACAAACTCGAATGGAAGTTCTGCTTCTGGTGTGAACTTTACTCTTCTTTTGTGACATTCAATAGAGGCACTGTACTTGCTCAAGAAATCCATCCCTAAAATGATATCGTAATCCTTCATCTCAAGGACTACCAAATCATCATAGAGTTCTCGGTTGGAAATCTGAATTAATACAGCTCATAGCCACTGAGTAGATGTCATGACCTCTCCCGAAGGTAAGGTTGTTAAGAACTTCATCGTTCAACATTTCGGGTGGCCTTTATACTGTTTAAGTAGTGCTCAGTGATCAAAGCACTACTTATCAGTTCTTTGGAGGTTTACGACCTCTTAACACCGCTGGCCACATTTATCGCTATCTCAGGCCTTAACATCTTGAGCATTAGCCTGACTCTCTCTTTTTCTGTGCTAACTAGCTCCGGGCACAGATGCTCTAACCGATTAAACTTCTTCACTGCTTCATCCATGGATAAGTCTCCTTGTCTGAACTCCGTGAATTCATCGTAATGCTTGTTGGTTACTAGCATGTGAAAATATTCTTCGAAGAACTCAGTCTCAAAGTCGCCCCATGTCATCTGGCTGACATTTCTCTTGGCCTTGACTCTCTCCCACCACCTTCTAGCATCTCCCGTAAGGCAGAAAGATGCACACTTTCTTTTCTCTACCTCAGGCCAGTCCAGTAGCTCTACTATGCTTTCCCAAATTTTAAACCATGCTTGAGCATCTCATGGTTCAATTGTGCCTAAGAAGTTCCCTAGCTTTAGTTTCTGCCACTAGATGAGGTATGCTTCTTGCCTTACCCCCCCCCCCCCCCCACCCCTTGTCGGGACTACAGAGGTAACCGATGGGTCTTCGGTCACCACTGGTACCACTACATTCACCACCGGAGGGGTAACATGAGTGGCCTACTGGTTAGCCATCATGGTAGCAATAACTTGTTGTTGCTCTACTAATGTCTCTATAACTGCGCCATCACCTCTAAGAGAGTTGGTGGTGGTACTGACTCTTTCTCTTGCCCTCTAGGATCTCGCTCCTCATTTTGGGCCTTTCTAGGACGCCCTCTGGCATTCTCTTACTCTATATCATAAAGAGACTATGTTGCCTCTTGCCCTCCAGGAGCTTGCTCCTCATTTTTGGGCCTTTCCAGGACGTACTCTTGGCATTCTCTTATTCTATATCTTAAAGAGGGTAATAACATTACTTCGATAAAGACCTTTCATCAATAAGGGTATTTTATTACTTCACTATCATCCTACTGATATCATCATACTCATATGGCATATGTCATATCATCATATTATCATCATACTCATATCATCATACTTATATATCATGTGTCATATCATCATACTATCATCATACTTATCATCATACTCATATTAGATAGCATATACTGATCATGCACATAATAGCATATAATAATAGTAACATACTTCCTTATCATCATGCACTTACTGATACTAGCAGTCAATAATGAAAAGCATACAAAACTACAACATATGAACTTCTTACTTGGCTGGCGGCAGGATTGATGCTTGATGTCAGTGTAGCGGAAGGGTGGAAACTTTGCTCCGATACCACTCTGTGACGGCCCACCTTCTCTCTCTCTTAAGGCGGACGCCACTTTTACTTTACCTTAACAGCCTTAGGTTACAACTACTTGACTTCCCTTAACTTGCTCTAAATTTTTTTTTTCTTTTTATTTTTCAAAAAAAACAAATTTTATTTTATTTGCTTTACAAGGATTTGACCCCTAGACCTCTTATTGTAAAACTGAAGCACTAACTATCTGCCCTACAACACTTTCTTTTCAATGGCACTAGTCGAATGCTAGAAGGCCAGTCGACTGGTATCGGCCACAGAAACTTTCTGTGCGCGGCACCAGTCGACTGGCTTCTTGGCAGTCGACTGGTGCATCGAATAGAAGGTTCTGTTCGATATGGCAGTCGACTGGTATCTGAAACAGTCGACTGGCACACCTGAAAGCTGCAGTTTCAAACCTGAGAAAACCTTTCAAGGGTCCATAATTCATACACTTCCAAAGCATATAGATAAATAACTCCAAATCTATACTCTATACTAGTTTTAGAAACATCTTAGCAACCCAAGACAAATCCATTTACTTGCAATTGGGATCTTTGCGGAATTTAATAAACTATCAAAACATATGAAATCTATACTAGAGTTTGTACTTAACTTTGTCTCTATGCAAAGTTTAACCAAGATCATTACGTTTTACCAATCCAAAACACTAACCACCAGTTTCTATAAGACGTAACCCAAGAATCTCTCCCACGGCCGCCGCCACTGAACATTAATGCAAGTCTCGTTCGCCTCCTTAGCTTATGCTTTTTCTTTACCTTTATCTGCAATAGAAGGAAAATGCAACTAATAAGCAATTTGCTTAGTAAGTAAATCCTAACTCACAAAACCATGCGATCAATGATAAACATACTCTTTTCAAAGGATGTTTGTTTCAAAATACATGCACTTAAAACTATTTGCACATGGGAACTTTCATACACTTATCATGCTCAAACATGCTTGAAAACATTTACTTGCATCAAAACACTTGCAAACTTAACATGCTTATGATTTCTTTTGAGACTTAATACATATACATTTCCATACTTTAAAACACTAACTCCTTTGCTCTTGCTCTTTAACATGCTTGTAACATAACCATGTTAACATACGTAACAAAACATGCACTTGAGAAAATTGAAACACTTACATATACTCATATACTTCAAAATAATAATCAACTTTCTAGGCCTTGATATTGTACCTGGTATCAATGTACCAATGCGCGCATCCCTAATAGGTTTTGGGGTAGCTGGCCACTACACCCTATTAGAGCTTCTTTATAACTTTCTGTGGGCCTCTCATTTGCCCGGTACATGTCACTTTACATAAGTAAAATACTTTCTTACTCATAATGCTTATACTTATCAAGCTATCTTTCTTTTTGCATAAATTTTTACACTACAAAACTTTTATCCTTCTCACTTTGAACTTTCATCGAACACTTGCGTGCCCTTATCCCCAAAACTCATTTTTGGGACTTTTCAAGAACTTGGTCTTATCATGCTTAGATCACACATACAAACCTACTCAAATTCAAGTTCTATGATAAGAAACATGTTTTCTTGAGAAACATGAAACACACTATTAAAATAGTTTTAAAGCATGCACTTAAATCACAAAATCAAGGTTCTACAACGAGAAACTACATAACGAAACTACTTCTATTGCAGGTAAGTGATCTACTTACCTTTTGTCTGAAGAAAACTCACTAAGTATATCGAAAAATCCTAGCGTAGCACTCCTTTTCTCTTCCCTTGCGAAAATCCTCACTCCTTGGCCCTAGGGAAGAAACCCTAGGTTCTCTACTTAAGAGGAAGAAGAAGAAGGAGGAAGAAAACCCTTGCTTTCTCCCTGTTTTCGCAGCCTCCCTTGCCCCTTGTTTTCGCCGACATCAATCCCTAAAGGGGATTTAACGCAACTTAAGCGGAAGTTGAAACACCTCTTTATGAAAAGAACTTACTCAACAATAACATAATTTCGATCCATCCTTTTTTGTGCTTGATACCCTCCAACCTTCTAGTTAGCCGAGCCTGCTTAAGGATTGGCTTCTCGCGTGGTCGTGAGATCGAACCTCCGCCCGACCCTTTCCTTTTTCTTTTTATTTTTATTTCGAAAAATTATCAGAAAATTCAGAAAATTTCCTAATAATTCATAAAAATTATTGGGTGTTACAGATTTGGTGTCCGACAATTGTTCATACCATTGAACAACTACTAACACTTTTGAAAACTTATTTGATTTTATCTCTAATTTAAACATCAGTCGACTAATGTCACACATCAATTGACTTATCACGATAGTTGAATGGAGCATGCGAGTCCCACTCGCTTTTGTGCTCTTCAAATTTGATATTAATCGACTGATGTCCCACATCAATCGACTGATCCAAAAAGTCTAATAGAGCATGTGAACTACTCGCTTCTATGCTCTTCAACTGGACATCAGTCAACTAATGTCCAACATCAATGGATTGATCCCAACAGTCGACTAATCCCAATAGTCAAATGGAGCATGTGAATCTCACTTGCTTCTGTGCTCTTCAATTTGACATCACTAGAATGGAACACACGAGTCTCACTCACTTTTGTGCTCTTTAATTCGACATTAGTCGACTGATAGCTAACATCAGTCGACTAATCATATCAGTTAAATTGATGGATGCGAGTGCCACCTGTCACCTGCTTCTGCCCTCTTTAATTTGATATTAGTCGATTGATCACATCAGTCGAACGAAGCACACAAGTCCCCACTTGCTTTTGCTCTCCTTCAAATTGACATCAGTCGACTGATGAAACCAATCAATCGACTGATAGTCTGATCTGAATGGATTTTCATAGTATCAGTCGATTGGTCACCATATATATCAATTGACTGATGCTCTTATCTCAACATTATTAGATTGTTACCTGATGCTAGATAAACCTCTTGTTCACTGAACTTTCATGCTTGGAGCCTTCTCATCCCCTGGGCTTTCCTTACACTTGCTTTCAGTCTCCAACCTATAAGGAATTTTCCTACATGCTTATCGCACAAGTAGGAGCTCCTTTCATTAGCCTAATCATAAACGTTATTAAACACCAAAATAATATTTCTTGGGCATGATTACATCAACATATATATATATAGTAATATTGTGTTGCTCATCTCTAATACGCGACTGGGCAATTGAGTGCGGAGTTAGACGTGTAGTATGCGACAACACGAGGCCCAACTTTTTTTTAAATTTTTTTATTTGTTTTTTAAGCTTCTGGTTAAGTCATTTAGAATTTTACCTTTAAATTTAGGGGTTGGGTTATAGTAGTAAGCACAAAAAAATCAAACAAAAAAAATTACATTAGGTACTCACGGTGTGTGTGGCATAAGGGGTGCGACATAATATTTATATATATACACGTTAACGATATGTTGTGTGCCACATAGTGCATGCTTGTGTGTGATTGTGTGGTGCCTTTTATTTTATTTTTTATTTAACATAGGGTTTAGCTATTTAAGATTTTGGCTTTAGGCTTATGGGTATAATATTAAGTCTAATTTTTTTATCAAAAATTACATTAGGTGCTCACGGGGTGTGTGGTATAAGGGTTAATTTATCTGAAATGTTATATATTAGAAATGTTATACTGCACATCTATCGTGAGCATCACGTGAGCATCTAGTGTTATTTTTTTTTGAGGGGGGATTTAAGGTATAGTATTTAGGCTAAAGGGAAGTAATTTATTTTTTTTTAAAAAATAACATTAGGTATTCACGAGATGCTTGTTGGTGATCGGCGCGTCAGCTAGAGGGGATGAATATGTTGGTACAGGAAGCACCATATCGAACCTTGTTTTGATATTGGCAAAGGATTCAAAGTTAAGTACTATTTGTGATCTAACGAAGTTACTCAAGTGTGCAGAAAAAAGTCCTGGCGAAGGGCTGCTAAGCACCTGGCGAAGGACTGCCAGGAAACAAAGTCCTAGCGAAGGGCTGCTAGGCACCTGGCGAAGGACTGCCAGGAAACAAAGACCTGGCGAAGGGCTGATAGGCACCTGGCGAAGGACTGCCAGGAAACAAAGACCTGGCGAAGGGCTGCTAGGCACCTAGCGAAGGACTGCCAGGAAATAAAGACCTGGCGAAGGACTGCAAGGCACCAGGCGAAGGACTGCTTGGTACTGAAGACCTGGCGAAGGACAGCTAGGCACCTGGCGAAGGACTGCTGGGAAAAAGTCCAACCGGAGGAGCCGGCTGGTAACAGGTAAATTCTCCTGAGAGGAGTAGGTGAGGACGCGCTCCCCATCGAGGGAACAGTAGGCGTCGGTTCGACCTAGGGTTCTATTTTGGAGACCCAAAGTTAAAACCAAGACAGCTACGGCTGTAAGACTCACTAACATACTTTCTTTATCATGTTTGGTACTAACCCTGGATGCAGGACCGAAGGAACGAGTTTCTGCAGCTCAGAACGCCTCAAAGGAGAGAGGCAGCAGCTGGGTTGGGCGCCCGGGAGGTCCCGGGCGCCCCAGGTAAAAGCCAAACAAGAGTTGAGCAAGAAAACGCTTCGGAAGCTCACTGGGCGGGCCGCCCCCATGCTCCCGGGCGCCCCGAATGCATCGGGCGCCCTGGGTCCAAGCTAACGAAGCGAATAGAGTTCAAGCCAGCGAGAAGTCAGCGAACCGAGTCAACCCGGGCGCCCCCTGCGTCCCGGCGCCCCCGTCAAACCTCAACCCAATCCTGGAGGGATAATGACTGACCGAGAGTTTGCCGGATCAAGTGACACGTGGAGGGCGCCCCCAACGTCCCGGGCGCCCCCAGGCTCACTATATAAGGAGCTCGACCCCCAAAGCTTCTCAACACATTCTTCCAACGCCAATACGCTCTTCGACTCAAGCGCTCTGCTCCGGAAACCTCCCATCTCGAGATACAAGCGCCGACGACGACCCTCTGCTCCGAAGTACAATCCACAACGGGCGTCGGTAACGAAGAGTTTTAAGATTCAGTTTACTGTACTACAACTGTGATACTCTGCTGTAAACATTTTGCGCACATATAGAATTGTCCGCAGTAAACGGTCAACGACCGTGGGCCTTGGAGTAGGAGCCGACCGTGACTCCGAACCAAGTAAATCCTTGTGTTCGCATTTGGTTTTCGTGTTAATTTTCCGCTGTACATTCTCTCTCTAAATCCGAAACGGTTTACGATATTCATCCCCCCCTCTATCGTATTCTATCGATCCAACAGAATAGACGGTCACCCACGTTTAGCATCAGTTCTTCCTACAATGTTAGCGTGCGCAAGAGAAAATACGAATAACAAAAATAAACAAACGCTAACACAAACCGTTTACATGGTTCGGAGATAAAGCTCCTACTTCACGGCTGTCCGTAAAGTGGACGATCCCTATCCGTCGGTGGATTAGTCCTCGGAAGACCTCCGGCTAGCTCGTATCACTCCTTGTGGGTGGAGAAACTTCACCACAACCTTGACAAAACTTCTGAGCACAAAGACTACTAACTGACCTTTAAACAAAGCCAATTTCATCAATCCTAGCCAGCTAAACCGAGCTCCCTTAAATAGTGCTCGTGGCTGAACTAGCTGTTACCAATTAATTGGTGCCAACACCAGTCGACTACTCCCAGCTGAATTCGAACGTTACAACCCCAACGTTCGAATTCCAGCTGACACCAATCGACTGCACAGAAGATCAGTCGACCGATCTTTCTGTGAGCTCCATTAGTTGACTAATCCCATACTAGTCTACTACCAAACCCTAAACCTAGGGTTTCCCTTCCTGAGTAAAATTCTCTCACACTCGGACCATCATAACTCAACTAACTCTTTCTTTGCATCTTCGACCTGTTTCATTCAAGCCTTCTTCGACTTTGACTCTCGTCCCTCGGATGCATACAAGCTCTCGGCTCGTCCTTATGTCATCCTTCGCGTATGCCTCAAAGTGCGCTTCCCTCGACTCATCGTTCCTACCTTGTTCACAGTTCCTCGGATGCATACAAGCCCACGACTTGTCTCCTCATGCAATCCTTCACCAGACCCAAAGTCGTCCAGCTAATTCTATGTGTATCCTGCAAATCTACACACTCAAATACACATATCAAATACAAGGGTAAATCTAACTTAAACCCTTTGCCCATACATCAAAATACATGGTCACTCCGGATCATAGATTTCTCTAACAATCTCCCCCTTTTTGATATTTGGCAATATGTTTAAGTTAGATATTTGGACTTGTGTTGCCAAGGCTACACCTTAGACTTATACCACCAATGTATATGCCAATGCAATACAAATATGCATGAGTCCTATCACAAGATACCCCCATAAGATTATACATAAGATTGATATCATTAGAACCCTTTTCGATATTATTGAAAATAGTTTCAGCCTATATCAGTCGACTGAGACAGTTACCAGTCGACTGATCCTTATTGAAACACAAATTCACAGTAACATCAATCGACTGCCTTCTTCATCAGTCGACTGATCTTGTCGAAAACTCATACAGTAGCTAGTCTCTCTCTAGATAACACTTTTATCAGTCGACTGGGTCAGTTACCAGTCGGTTGGTCTCCTAATATCAACCTTTTCAACATTATGAACCCAAATTTAGAAATGTATTGATAATTCTACAATTCTCCAAAAATTATCAAATTTTGTGAAGAGGTTTATGGTACCCGTGTCTTCTTGGAAAAAATACATTCAAAAATGTATCTATCACCAATCCTAGGATTGACACAAAAATCAAAGTTATCTAAATGGTTCAATTGAACCTTGACCTAAAGTCTTAGTTTTGGCCTCCTCTTAATGCATCTGTCTATATCAAATCACAATGCATCCCAAGCATTGGTTTATATGACATCTCTACATCAAAAATCAAACTCATGTAATATGACCCCAATGTCACATTTTCATGCATGACACTCAATACCAATGTGTCAAATCCCAAGGACTGAGACTCAAGTTCGTCTCCAAATCCTTTGACACACTTTATGATCCATCTAGACTTCCGGGAGAAATCCTTCCAAGATCCATTGACCATGGGTTCCAACTTGGTTCCTAGAGCTCCCCCTTAAACTCTTAGCCTTAGCCACATCCCTAGGTGACTCTTCTACAAACACAAGGCAACACCGGTGTATCTCCGATGATCCTTGGCCTACAAACCTAACCTTTTTAACTTTGGGCACCCTGTCCTTGGTTAAACTCTTCTTTTTTCCCTTTAAATGGCTTTCCTTTGCTATTCTTGGGCCTCCCCTTGCTATAGTCATAGGGTACTCTTGCACATGACTTCTCCATAACATTGGAGAACTTAGATCGGTATCCCAACCCTAATCTATCATCGTTGAGTTTTTAGCTGCCCAACATCATTCCTAACCCCTTAGATCCAATAGTGAATCTATCTAGGGTTTTCTCTAATTTCTCAAGCTTTTCTCTCAAAGCTTGATTTTTTCTTTTCTAGGTTCTTAAACCTAGAATTAACATGTCCACCGTGGACACTCCTAGACCTAGCCATTTGTCTAGACATGTGTCTCCCATTATTGGGATTAATGTCTTGGTCTTTAGGTCTAAAAGTTCTAGGTTTATCATGATGCATGAATTTCCTAGGGGTTTGATTTGCAATATTAACCTTATTTTTATCATGATATCTAAAATCAAAATTATACATGGGCAAATATTTTATATTATTTCTAGCATGCATGGAGAAATATAAATTTGAATTAAATTTAAGGTTGGGGTAGGGTTTACCTCCCTTACCATTGAAGCTCCCCCTTGATGTAAGCTTTTCTTCTTCTTCTCCCATTTTCTCAAATGCTCTAATCATTTGAATACTCCTTTCCATGAGCATTTGGTGTGGTAGTGCCCTAGCTCACCATATGTGACGCACTAAATGTGTTTTTTCTCCTTCTTTTTCCTACAACCCATATTAGAATATATAGGAATTGAAATGGGTTTAGGGTTTGCCTCTTTTTTCTTATCCTTTGGACACTTGTCCTTGTAGTGCCCTTTTTCATTGCACCCAAAGCAAATGATGTAGTCATTTGACTTTGCTTTGGTGGAGGTGGGGTCTCCTTCTTGCTCCGGTATTAGGGATGATCTCTCCTCCCCTCAATCTTTGAAGTGGAGACTTCTTCTATTTATTCCTTACTTGAGGATGTGGATTGCTCATCCTCAATTCCCAATTCACTTGAGTAGGTGGATGTCACTTCTTCTTTCTCCTCCTCTTCGGATGTTGAGCTCCTTTCCTCATCCGATTTGTCCACCTCTTCTTCTTCTTCTTGGACCAATAAGCCCATCTCCTTGGCCTCTTCTTCTTGTGTAGTCTTTTGATGAAGTGGAATCAATTTACTCCATAGTTTATGAGCACACTTGTACTCACTTACATGACTAATTATATCATTAGGTAAAATATTAAGTAAAATTGATATTACCTTATCATTTACCTTTGATTGTGTTAGTTACTCCTTATTCCAATATCGCGGTTGAAGATTTTTCCCGTGCATATCTTTCAGGGCTTCAAATGGTACTTCGAGTGCGATCATTAGATCCCAATTCATGTTGAACCAAGTTTTTGTTGGGGCAATCAACCCAAGTATGATCTGGAGGATCATGATTTTGATGTGTGTGTGCCAATATTATTAAGTTAGGGTTTCATTATGATCTAATATGTGGGTGTGAGTGTGCAGGTTTGCAAGATACACAGACTTAGTTGGATGTCTTCAGGTATGGTGAAGGGTGGCATGGAGGCAAGCCATGGGCTTGTGTGCACATTCGAGGGACCATGGACAAAGCAGGGACGATGAGCAAAGGGAAGCAGACTTCGAGGCGTACGTGAAGGGTGGCATGGAGGCAAGCCGAGGGCTTGTGTGCGCATCTGAGGGACGAGAGCCAAAGTCAAAGAGGGCTTGAAGGCAACAGATCGAGGCTACTGGAGCAGGAATGATGAGACGAGGGACGCGGACTTCGAGGCATGTGTGAAGGATGGCATCGAGGCAAGCCGAGGGCTTGTGTGCGCATCTGAGGGACTGGAGCCGAAGAAGAAGAGGGTGTGAAGGCAACAGATCGAGGCTGCTGGATGAAGATTCAACCAAGTCGTAAGGGTACGAGTGCTGAGTGAAATGCACTCGGAAAATCCTAGGGTTCGAGTTCGGAGAGAAGTGTACTCGGGATGGGAAACCATTGGTGTAGAAGTGGATCAGTCGACTGGTGCCAGGGCAGTCGACTGGTGTATGACACAGAAAGATCAGTCGACTGGTAATGGACCAGTCGACTGGTGGTCAATCGACTGCTCCTGGAGCAGTCGACTGGTGTGGCTGGAAATTCGAACGTTAAGCTATAACGGTCGAATTTGAGTGGGATCAGACGACTGGTAATGGACCAGTCGACTGGTGGCGATCATTCTCAGCTTTGAGCTTTATTTAAGGGAGCTCGTCTAAGGTTGTTTTTTCTTGGCAAAACTTGCTTGGTTAAAGCTTGTTAGTAGCCCACAGTGCTCAGGGATTGTCCAAGTTTGTGGCGAGGTTTCACCACCCACAAGGAGCGACAAGAGCTAGCCGGACGTGCTCTAGGGAATCATCCATAGAAGGATCGGGATCGTCCACCTTACGGACAACCGTGGAGTAGGAGTTTCATCTCCGAATCACATAAACAAAAAATCGAGGAAAACCTATTCACCCCCCCCCCTCTAGCTTCACGGTAAGATCCTAACAAGTGGTATCAGATTTTTTAGAGATGTGTGGAATTAATTATGCATTTCTAAAATTAGGACTAAAAAGCTAAAATTGGAGTATCAGTCGACTAGTTCAGAATCAGTCGACTGTTCTAGTGCAAATCAGAAACTCAGGTATTCGAAGATACCAGTCGACTGCCCCAGGGGCAGTCGACTGATCTTTCTATTCGGTTTGCCAGTCGACTGCCCTAGGGCACTCGACTGATCTGTGAATGGTTTTAAAGGAAATAGCCGCACGGGGGGTGGCCGAACCTAGGGTTTCAGCGCCACCCCCTTCAAGTTCTTCTCCTCCTCGACCTCCCCTCTTGCTCCGAGCTTTCCTAAAGCCCTAAGATCACTTTCCTTGCCTCCCTCTACCTCAGATCTAAGTCTAGGGTTGGAAGAACCTCTCTTTTCAAGTCAATATCCTTCAATATTCATAATGCAACGTTCGAGAAAACAGTAACTACTTGAGTAGTTTATTTTTCACATTTAGTTCATGAGTTGTGAGTAACTTATCTCATTTTGCATGTTTTCCTTCTTTACGGGGTGATTTTTGGTACATGCATGGGTGCTTTACATTTTAGAGTTGCCCAAAAGAGGAGAATGGGTGAGGGGTCATCTCAACAAGGTCATGTAGATTCTGAGGCACCTCAGTTTCGTTCCGAGGAATGTCGGCAGAGATTTGCAAACAGCGACTTTGTATTAATGAACTGTCGGTATCTTAACCGAACATACTTTCAAGAGAAGACTCCCCATATTGCTGAGATGATCACCTACTTTCGTCTAGAGCAGTTATTTTATTGTCAGCACTTTGTTAATCTTGACATGTGTAAAGAGTTTTATG
>JAGFNQ010000537.1:321336-342840 GCA_024364735.1 Boesenbergia rotunda
GTCAAAGGGGGAGAACTTGTGGTGTTAAGTTAGGTTTGGCTTAACTTGGTGTTGTGGAAAATTAGAAATTATGTGGAGGGCATAGGTTAAGGGGGAGGTTGCCTCTTGTTTTTGGTATGTCTATAATTTTCAATTGTTGTTGTTTTACCTAACTTAAACATATTGCCACATATCAAAAAGGGGGAGATTGTTGGGGCAATCGACCCAAGTATGATCTGGAGGATCATAGGTTTTGATGTGTGTGTCAATATGATTAAGTTAGGGTTTCATTGTGATCTAATATGTGTATGTGAGTGTGCAAGTTTACAGGATACACATAGACTTGGTTGGATGTCTTTAGGTACGGTGAAGGGTGGCATGGAGGCAAGCCGTGGGCTTGTGTGAGAATCCGAGAGACCATGGACATAGCAGGGATGATGAGCCGAGGGAAGCGGACTTCGAGGCGTATGTGAAGGATGGCATGGAGGCAAGTCGAGGGCTTGTGTGCGCATTTGAGGGATGAGGGCCAAAGTCGAAGAGGGCTTGAAGGCAACAGATCGAGGCTGCTGGAGCAGGAACGATGAGCCGAGGGATGCGGACTTCGAGACGTGCGTGAAGGATGACATGGAGGCATGCCAAGGGCTTGTGTGTACATCTGAGGGAAAGGAGCCGAAGACGAAGAGGGTGCGAAGGCAACAGATCGAGGTTGCTGGATGAGGAGTCAACTAGGTCGTGAGGTTTCGAGTGCTGAGGGAATTGTACTCGGGGTGGGCTAAGTCGTGAGGGTTCGAGTGCTGAGAGAAATGTACTCGGGAAGGGTAACCCAAGACTTAGGTAGTGGACCAGTCGACTGGTGTGGGACCAGTCGACTAATAGGGTTCACAGTAAGATCAGTCGACTGGTCCAGGACCAGTCGACTGGTAATGGCCAGAATTCGAAAGGTCAGGCGGTGATATTCGAATTCAAAATGGACCAGTCGACTGGTAATGAACCAATCGACTGGCAACGGTCATATTCAGCCTCGAGCTCTATTTAAGGGAGCTCGTTTAGGGCTATTTTGGCTTGGCGAAACTTGCTTGGTTAGAGCTTGTTAGTAGCCTAGTATTGCTCAGTGATTGTCCAAAGTTGTGGCGAGGTTTCTTCTCCCACAAGAAGCGACAAGTGCTAGCCGGAGGTGTTCCAGAGAATTAACCACCGAAGGATCAGGATCGTCCACCTTACGGACAATCGTGGAGTAGGAGTTTTAGCTCCGAACCACGTAGATCAGTTTGTGTTAGCATTGTTTTAGTTTTTATTTAGTATTTCCGCTTGCGCATGCTAACGTTGTTGGTAGAAAATCGAACGAAAGCTATTCACCCCCTCTTTAGCTTAACGGTAAGATTCTAACAATGACAACTGCCAACATTGATAATAATGTTGTTTTGATGATAAAAGATGTTATTTCTGATTTGAATAAAGAAAACACAAGATTGGATGGATCTGATTCAGAGAATGCTTCAGCTAATAAGAGGCACAGTGGTGATGGATTTGAAGTAGAAAAAATCTGTCTAGAGCTGATTTTGACAGTGGTTCAAGAGAAGAGCACGTTTCTGGTAGTGACATTGTTACTTCGAAAGCAGAGAAGATCAGCCACTTTCAATCTTCTGTTGTGAATAATGTGAGGACAAGAGCTGATCGTGTGCCGAAAAGAAAGGAGTCTATGTTTGTGACTCCTCCTAGCTCAACACCAAAACGTAAGAGGAAGGGAAACAATAGGTAGATGAAGTATAAATCTGAGATTCATTATTTTGAAATCTATTAGTTTTTGCATGTTATTGTATATTGTTACTAATTACGTATAGATTTTAGCTTACATTACTAACTATGTTTTCATATAGGTTAATTTTATAGTAGATGTTAAGAATAGCGAGAGTCCACCCAAGACTACATTGGATGAATATAAAAAGAGAACCGATTTTGTGGACATCAAGAAGCTTTTGAAGAAGAGAGAAAGTTGTTGACAGACTTTCTCAGTAGGGAAGATTTGGAGTACGTTTATTTTCAATATGTGAATTTTTTCTAAACACTTCTTATCAATTTTGTAATGTTATTTTTTACTCCCCGCAGTGTTGTCATATGGCAAGATGAGTTCCTAAGCTTAACTGGATCTACATTCTGTTCTTTTTTGTTTGGTGAGCCTATTTATAGTCAAATCATAAATGTTTATATGAAGATTATGAAAAAACACAGTCCAACTTATGGATTTGAGATTTATTGTATGGAAACAAATGTACAGGTTTATAGTAAATTGAGATATTTGGTAGTTGATATTTGATTTTTAATTCTTATTAGATTAAGAAACATGATTATATCTTATTTTGAATGTATAGAAAGAAGTCTTACAACACTTGTAGAAATATGACAAAGATAGGCAGATACACAAAATAGATTATGGTGCTTTCCTTGCAAGGTTGACATCCACAACGAGGAGCAAACTACAGGAACTAAATGAAGATCTATTTAGAAAATATAGATATATCATTTTCCCAATAAATGATAGATGACTTTGGTATTTATTGGTTTTTAATCCATCTGAAGAGATATTCAGATTATGGAATTCAAACCATGATTCATTTGCATTTGGGGTTGCTAAAGTTTATGTGAGTTTGACAATATTCTATTCCAATATGTCTTAAGATCACAGAATTAAAGCATTTACTTTTTTGTAGGCGTGTTTTTTGGCTGGATGCATGTTGCATCTTCAAGGATTTGCTATAGGTAGTGAAAAGTGTTGAGGCAATCTATGGTCCGGAGTGACCATGTGTTTTGATGTTTGGGCAAAGAGTTTATGTTAGGCTTTCCCTTTTGTTCTAATATTTGTATGTTGAGTGTGCGGGTTGTGTAGGTTTAAACATATTGACCTATCTGGACGGCTTCGGTACGGTGAAGGGTGGCATGGAGATAAGCTGGAGGCTTGTGTGCACCCGAGGGACCTTGGATAGTTGGGATGATGAGCCGAGGGGTCCGGGCTTCGAGGCGTACGTAAAGGATGGCATGGAGAAAAGCTTGAGGTTTGTGTGCATCCGAGGGACGAGGGCCAAAGATGAAGAGGGCGTGAAGGCAACAATCAAGGCTGTTGGTGAAGAGTCAGCTAAGTCATGAAGGGACAAGAGCGGAGAGAGGAGGACTCCAAGGGCAAGCCGGGAAGTGTGTTGATGCAGTCTAGCCCAGTTGTTGTTTTGGTGTTTGACAATGATTTAAGTTTGGTTGAGCGAATTTGGGTTAAAGTCCTGGTCGGGGACTGGGCATGAAATCCCGGTGAGTGAAGCCGGGTCCTGGTAAGTGAAGCCAGATGATGGAAATCCCGGTGAGTGAAGCCGGGTCCTGGTGAGTGAAGCCAGGTGTTGGAAATCCCGGTAAGTGAAGCCGGGTCCTGGTGAGTGAAGCCAGGTGTTGGAAATCCCGGTGAGTGAAGCCGAGTCATGGTGAGTGAAGCCAGGTGTTGGAAAAGTCCTAATTCGGAAGGGTTGGGTGAAAAGTCCTAGCTTGGAGGGCTAGGTGAAAAGTCCTAACTTGGAGGGTTAGGTGCAAATTCCCATCCTGGAGAATTAGGTGAAAAAGTCCTGGCTTGGAGGGTCAGGTGCCTAGCTTGGAGGGCTAGGTTGGATGATGTTCTAACTCGGAAGGGTTGGGTGAAAAGTCCTAGCTTGGAGGGCTAGGTGAAAAGTCCTAGCTTGGAGGGCTAGGTGAAAAGTCCTAACTTGGAGGGTTAGGTGCAAATTCCCAACTTGGAGAGTTAGATGGAAAATCCTTAGCTTGGAGGGCTAAGGTGGATGGAAACTTAGCTTGGAGGGCTAAGTTTGAGTCCCTGGATCGGTCTGGTGATCGATCAGGGATTCTGGCACGCTGCTCCTTCGTGGATCGGTCTGGTGACCGATCCAGCGATGACTGATCGGTCGGGTGACCGATCAGGGAGCACACAGTGAGGTTGGGAACCTACTGTGCTGCTCCTGATCGATCTGGTGACCGATCAGGGAGTATGCGTTTCACCCATTGACTGGCACCTGATCGGTCTGGTGACCGATCAGGGAGCGAGCAATGAGGTTGAGTTCCCTTGCTGAACTGCTCCTGATCGGTCTGATGACCGATCAGGATCACTGTGCAGATCGTTCTGGTGAACGATCCAGCTTCGCGGGCTCCTCCCTAAGATCGATCAGGACGGTTCCTGATCGACCTGGTGATATCCTGATCGGACAGCTGACCGATCAGATGACACCCTGATCGGTCCAGTGACCGATCAGAAGGCTTGGCCTGCGAAACTCAGAAATCGCCCGATATAAGGGTGGATCGGTCCGGTGAACGATCCACGACCTGGGATCGGTCTGGTGATCGGTCCGGGAGAATCTCAAAGAAATCGCGAGTTCTGATTGAGCGTTGGGGATCGATCAGGACGTAGCCTGATCGGTCTGGAACCAGCCTGATCGGTCTGGTGACCGATCAGGAGGCTCTCTGATCGGTCAGGTGACCGATCACTTTAATTCAAATACGCTGTCAGAAGCTCTGATCGCGTCTGTTGTCACTGCCGATTCTCTGATACATTGCTGATATATTTTGATATGCATTGCTAAGCCTCTGTTGGAGTGTGCAGGTGATAGCAGGTGATTCAAACACTCAAGGAGGGTCAATGGGAGGCTTTCCGTTGAGAAGGTTTGGCTGTTTCTCATTCTCAGGTTTCAACGGGCAACTGACGCAGCTGGCGACTGACGGAGGCTCAGCTGGAGAGGGAGTCTTCAGTGGACTGAGTGCTCAGGGAGGTCAGTGGGTTCAGGCTGGCTCAGTGGATGCTGATGAAGCTTGTGATGGTGAGCAGAGCTTAAGTGATGAAGCTGAGGCAGAGGAGACGGAGTGAGACAGACAGAAAAACTTGGGAAGTTGTTGCTGGGCTGTGTTCGTGCTCTCTGTTGCTTCGTTCTTGAGCGTTCTTGTTTCATCTTTGTGAGCTTCCCTTCTCGAGTGTCTTGTGTGCTTAATCTTGTATTCATCTACTGAGACAGTTTGTGGAGAGGTTACTCCACTGAGAAGGAGGTGCTTGATATCCGGTGTTCACCGGGGCTTGATCTGCCGACGATCAAGGGATCGCCCACCTCACGGGCACGCCAAGGAGTAGGGGCAAGTTATCCCCGAACCTTGTAAACGATCCTTGTTAGCGATCCTTGGTTTGTATTCTCTTTTTCTGCAGTTTTGTTAAGTTTGCTTCTCTACATTTGTTGTGTTTCCGCTGCTACTAACTTAAGTGCAGAGAAGATTCGAAAAGAGCTTAGAAATTGTGTCTGGTTAGATTCACCCCCCCTCTCTAGCCATCCTGTTCCCAACAAGTGGTATCAGAGCTTGGGGATCTGTCTACGGCTTAACATCCGAGAGCTTACAACAAGATGGCTGGAAGAGAAGGAATGAGCACAAACCGACCTCCATTCTTTGACGGCACAGATTTTCCATATTGGAGGTCAAGGATGGAGTTTTATCTCAAGACCAACATCAGTTTGTTGTTTGCCGTGAAGGAGGGATTCATCCTTCCAAGAGATGGTGAAGGAAAAGAGCTAGATTTCTCCATGTGGTCAGCTGAGCAAATCAAAAGAGGAGAAGCGGATGCTAAGGCTGTGGTCACCTTGCAATGTGGGATGACAAAGGACCAACTCATCAAAGTTGGTCCCTTTACAAGTGCAAAGGACCTATGGAACAAAATCTTTGAGCTCCATGAGGGAACTCAAGATACACGGATAGTCAAGAAGGACCTTCTTCTCAGCCAACTCCAAAACTTGACAATGGGAAAAAACAAAACTGTAAGTATGCTTCATTGTCGGTTCAAGGAGATCTACAATGGTCTTCATTCTATCAGTGAGAAGGTAGAGGATCGAGACTTCGTAAGGTATGCTCTCAAAGCTTTTCCTAGGAACGCCTTGTGGTCATCCATTGTGGATGCGTACAAGGTTTCCAAGGACTTATCTTTTGTTAAGTTAGAGGATTATTTTGTGAGATGGAGCTACATGAGATCTCTAACACAAGACCAAAAGAGAAAGGGTTTGCTTGCGTGGCAGGTAACAAAAGAAAGGAGAAGAAGAATGAGAACACCCACTGTCATGTGGCTCTAGTGGCCTTAGAAGATTCAAAGGAGGAGAGTGATGACGAATCAAGCTCCTCAACCGCGCCTTCATCATCTTCGGATGATGAAGAGGTAATTTCTCCCGAGTTAGATAAGTGCTATCGAGCCATCGCATGTCTAACTAAGATGCTTAAAAAATCTAAGGCTAAAGTTAAATCTTTGAAATTGGAAGTAGAACAGTTAAAAACCTCTAAGGATGAGGTAATTGATGACTTGCATGTTAAGACCCTTGAGAATGACAATAAGGACTTAAAGAGCGAAGTTGAAGATCTCAAGAATATTCTTGAGAAGTTTTCAACTAGCTCTAAAACATTAGATATGATCTTAAACTCCCAAAAGGCGGTTTACAATAGGGCCGGTATAGGTTACCGACCTAAAGAACCAACCTTTGTATCATTAATGTCAAGAACCCAATTTAGATATCAAATGATTCTAAGGATCAAAAGGTTAGAAAGAAATTGATTAAGGCATGGGTGCCTAAGTCCCTCATTGTTGATGCATTAGGTCCCAAAATTTGGGTACCTAAAACCTCCATATTTCGAATTGTATAAGCATTGTTTGAGGGGGAGCATCTATCAACATAGGTTGTTGATAAGTGGTGCTCCAAACCAAGGCTAAGGTTACACTAGTGTCAAAATAAGTCAACAAGCCTTGGAAATTATTTTTATATATTGCATGAAGGGTTTAGATTCACACATAACTTGCTCTAGCCATGAATTGCTTAGGATAATTAGTTTTCTCGTTGCAATTTATGTCTTACTGCAAGATATGATTTATGATATGCCATAACTCAAGCTTAAGGTGTTTTCGTTTGGTGAACACGATCAAATATGCCATGATTTTACAATGTGTGTTATTATCATTAATCTATGGCATGCAAATTTGATTTCAATCATGAACTTGATAGAAATGTGGGACTATGAATTCTCCAATCCAATCTATGAACTATCAATAGAATGGAGAATTAGGATTCTAGGATTTAGGATATCTATACATCCCCAACATCTAGCTCAAGTTTACCATGTTTTTCTGAATCATGATTTAAACCTTGTTTCTATGGGTAACTTAGGGAATAAATGTTTGATACAAACCTGATTTCAATTTGTTTGGAACAAACATGTTATAAACATACAAACTAAGCATGTTTTGGAAATCGGTTATTAGTATCGTATTTTGATTTGAGGGATGGTTTTTGGTTAAGAGGAACCCTTTAGGAACAAATGGATCAAATCTGATTGTCTAAGGGTTTGGGAATGGCTAAGAATTAAAATAAACCTGATTTCAGAGTTTCTGAAATCGATTTCTGAAATCTGGAACTCAGAAAACATCCTGTGCCGAACCTGATCGGTCCACCGACCGATCAGGGATCCCTCTGATCGGTCCGGTGACCGATCAGACCAACTCTGATCAAGGAACTCCCAGATCGTTCCAAATTGATCCAAAACCTCCTCAAACCAATCAATTTTCATCAAATTGTATCAGTTTAATGATCATACTCCTAACAAATCTGATACAAACCAATTACAATTGAAACATATTTGATCCTCCATTGGTACAATCCTGGTACTAAGGAAGTACAAATTTGTTCAAGTGATACAAACTTAGTACTTAATAGTGATTTGATACAAACCTATGTTGGAATGTTCAAATTCATAAGAAAGGGTTTGTTGAATAATGACTCTTGTTCTTAATGTCGTATTTCGGAATTGTTTCTGAAATATCGAATATTAATAGTCTGTTTCACTGTTACGGAATGTAAATTGTCAATGCAGTCTGATCAGGAACGTATCAGAGGTTCAGAAATTTCTGAAATCTGATCGCTCCCCAGACTAATCAGATATCCTTCTGTATCACATAATCAACAGACCTGGTTAGTCACGAAGACCAATGAGGACTATGTTTCAAATACAGATGCATTCCTTACTAGTCATATGAAGCATATACATATTTGACCATAATATACTTCTGTATATGTCTTCACATGGAAGTCCAAGTGTTAATGCAGTTCGATCTTGAACGAATCAGAATTATAGAAATTTTTCTGAAAATTATTCGTTCATAGATAAATCAGAAATTTTTCTGTATCAATCATAAGTCTGATGAAGCTGCATTATTACTTGTCATATGAAACATATACATGCTTGACCATAATATTATTCTATATATGTTTTCATGTGCGATTCAAAAAATTATCCTTTGATTATTCTGGGTTTGGGGAGAGACCTTTGGTTGAGGGGGAGTTTGATGGTTAAACATAATAACCATACCTTTTTCGATGTTTGACAAAGGGGGAGAAAATGGCTGATTAAGTTTATGTTTATTATAGGGGGAGGATCATGATTCCCCTATGAGAATTGAACGGACTTCAATTGATTGATACCTAAACTTAAATCGGGTTGTCAAACAACAAAAAGGGGGAGATTGTTGATGCAGTCTGGCCCAGTTGTTGTTTTGGTGTTTGACAATGATTTAAGTTTGGTTGAGCGAATTTGGGTTAAAGTCCTGGTCGGGGACTGGGCATGAAATCCCGGTGAGTGAAGCCGGGTCCTGGTAAGTGAAGCCAGATGATGGAAATCCCGGTGAGTGAAGCAGGGTCCTGGTGAGTGAAGCCAGGTGTTGGAAATCCCGGTGAGTGAAGCCGGGTCCTGGTGAGTGAAGCCAGGTGTTGGAAAAGTCCTAATTCGGAAGGGTTGGGTGAAAAGTCCTAGCTTGGAGGGCTAGGTGAAAAGTCCTAACTTGGAGGGTTAGGTGCAAATTCCCATCCTGGAGAATTAGGTGAAAAAGTCCTGGCTTGGAGGGTCAGGTGCCTAGCTTGGAGGGCTAGGTTGGATGATGTTCTAACTCGGAAGGGTTGGGTGAAAAGTCCTAGCTTGGAGGGCTAGGTGAAAAGTCCTAGCTTGGAGGGCTAGGTGAAAAGTCCTAACTTGGAGGGTTAGGTGTAAATTCCCAACTTGGAGAGTTAGATGGAAAATCCTTAGCTTGGAGGGCTAAGGTGGATGGAAACTTAGCTTGGAGGGCTAAGTTTGAGTCCCTGGATCGGTCTGGTGATCGATCAGGGATTCTGGCACGCTGCTCCTTCGTGGATCGGTCTGGTGACCGATCCAGCGATGACTGATCGGTCGGGTGACCGATCAGGGAGCACACAGTGAGGTTGGGAACCTACTGTGCTGCTCCTGATCGATCTGGTGACCGATCAGGGAGTATGCGTTTCACCCATTGACTGGCTCCTGATCGGTCTGGTGACCGATCAGGGAGCGAGCAGTGAGGTTGAGTTCCCTTGCTGAACTGCTCCTGATCGGTCTGATGACCGATCAGGATCACTGTGCAGATCGTTCTGGTGAACGATCCAGCTTCGCGGGCTCCTCCCTAAGATTGATCAGGACGGTTCCTGATCGACCTGGTGATGTCCTGATCGGACAGCTGACCGATCAGGTGACACCCTGATCGGTCCGGTGACCGATCAGAAGGCTTGGCCTGCGAAACTCAGAAATCACCCGATATAAGGGTGTATCGGTCCGGTGAACGATCCACGACCTGGGATCGGTCTGGTGATCGATCCAGGAGAATCTCAAAGAAATCGCGAGTTCTGATTGAGCGTTGGGAATCGATCAGGACGTAGCCTGATCGGTCTGGAACCAGCCTGATCGGTCTAGTGACCGATCAGGAGGCTCTCTGATCGGTCAGGTGACCGATCACTTTAATTCAAATACGCTGTCAGAAGCTCTGATCGCGTCTGTTGTCACTGCCGATTCTCTGATACATTGCTAATATATTTTGATATGCATTGCTAAGCCTCTGTTGGAGTGTGCAGGTGATAGCAGGTGATTCAAACACTCAAGGAGGGTCAATGGGAGGCTTTCCGTTGAGAAGGTTTGGCTGTTTCTCATTCTCAGGTTTCAACGGGCAACTGACGCAGCTGGCAACTGATGGAGGCTCAGCTGGAGAGGGAGTCTTCAGTGGACTAAGTGCTCAGGGAGGTCAGTGGGTTCAGGCTGGCTCAGTGGATGCTGATGAAGCTTGTGATGGTGAGCAGAGCTTAAGTGATGAAGCTGAGGCAGAGGAGACGGAGTGAGACAGACAGAAAAACTTGGGAAGTTGTTGCTGGGCTGTGTTCGTGCTCTCTATTGCTTCGTTCTTGAGCGTTCTTGTTTCATCTTTGTGAGCTTCCCTTCTCGAGTGTCTCGTGTGCTTAATCTTGTATTCATCTACTGAGACAGCTTGTGGAGAGGTTACTCCACCGAGAAGGAGGCGCTTGATATCCGGTGTTCACCGGGGCTTGATCTGCCGACAATCAAGGGATCGCCCACCTCACGAGCACGCCAAGGAGTAGGGGCAAGTTATCCCCGAACCTTGTAAACGATCCTTGTTAGCGATACTTGGTTTGTATTCTCTGTTTCTGCAGTTTTGTTAAGTTTGCTTCTCTGCATTTGTTGTGTTTCCGCTGCTTCTAACTTAAGTGCAGAGAAGATTCGAAACGAGCTTAGAAATTGTGTCTGGCTAGATTCACCCCCCCTCTCTAGCCATCCTGTTCCCAACAAAGTGGACTTCAAAGGGCACACGTGAAGGGTGGCATGGAGGCAAGCCAAGGGAAGGCTTGTGTGTGCATCTGAGGGACGATAGCCGGTAGAAGAGGACTTCAAGGGGCAATCCAAGGGAGTGTACCTGAAGGAACGCGTGGAGGAGGGTCATTAGAGTGAGTAGGAGTGTGTTTGTAAGCTGGGCAGTCGACTGGGGATATAACAGTCGACTGCCAGCAAGCTTAGAAACTCATAGAAGGTTTCTGACCCTCGACCAATCGACTGCCCTGGGAGCAGTCGACTGGTGGAGTGTTTTCCAACTTGAGTTCTATTTAAAGAGAACTCGGTTTGAGCTGGGAGCTTTGACGAAACAAGCTTGGTTAAGGCTTGTTAGTAGTCTCTAAAGCTCAGAGGTGTACTCAAGGTTGTGGCGAGGTTTCTCCACCCACAAGGAGCTACGCGAGCTTGCCGGAGGGCATCCGGGGAGTGATCCGCCGAAGGATCGAGGGATCGTCCACCTCACGGACTGTCGTGGAGTAGGAGTCTTCATCTTCGAACCACGTAAATAGGTTTGTTAGCGTTGTTTGTTTGTTTTAGTTTAATTTTTATTATATTTCCGCTTGCGCACTAACAACGTACGAAGAACAAGCCGAGAATTGCTATTCACCCCCCTTAAGCAAGGCGCAATGATCGAACAAGTGGTATCAGAGCCGGGGTCGCTCGTCTATGGACTAACCGCCGGGAGAGCAAAGAAAGCTAGAGAAAAATGGAATCGGAAGGCCCACTTGGATGGGATATTAGGATTCCGCCTCCGTACGATCGAGATGATTTCAAATATTAGAGGATGTGAATGAAGACGTGACTTGGAATGGAGTGGGAATGTAGAGTGGTAATAGAAGAACCCTTCGAAGTTCCAAAGGACAAGCACGGAAAGAAGCTTCGTCCTAGATATTGGACTAAGGAGCAACAAGAACAATCTAGGGCGAATGAAAAGGTAATTGGTATATTGGTTAATCTTTTGCCTAATAGTGTTTTGAGTTGTGTAGGAGAATATAAAAGTGCATATGAGTTATGGAATAAGTTGGAAAGATATCATGAGAATCCTACACAAGCTCAAGAGCCTAAGGAGACAAGTCAAACCGGTCAAGAAGAAGAGAAAGAAAAGGAAGTGAGCCTAATAGACCAAGAGGAAGAAGAAGTGTCAACCTCATCAAGTGAGGTGACACAATTAAGTGAAAAATCATCAACTTCCTCAAGAGAAGAAGAGGGAACATCAACTGCAAGGATTGAGGGGGAGGAGAGACCCTCATCCACACAAGAACAAGAAGTAGCTCCAACCTCCACCAAAGCCAAATCAAAAGACCACATAGTATGCTTTGGATGCAATGAAAAGGGACACTACAAGGATAAGTGTCCAAAGGGTAAGAAAAAGGAGGTAAACCCTAAACCCATTTCAATTGCTTTTAAATCTAACATGGGTTGTAGGAATGGAGAAGTTCAAGAAAAGAAGAAGAAAATTAGATGCTTCACATGTGGAGAACTAGGGCATTATCACACAAAATGTCCAAGGAAAGGGGAGCTAAAGAAAATGGAGCAATTAAGAAGATGGGAGAAGGAGGAAAAAAAGAATAGAAGCTCACATCAAGGAGGAACTACAAGGGTAAGGGAGGTAATTCCTAACCTTAAGGTAAAATGTAATTCAAATTTAAGTTCCTCCATGCATAAAAATAGTGTCAATTATTCCTCTATGCATGCTAAAATTAATGAAAAATGTTTGTTTGAGCATAATCATGGGTTTAAGTATAATGATAGGAATAAGATTAACAAGGTAGAGCAAAATCCTAGGAAAACCATGCATCATGATAAACCCAAGACCTTTGTACCTAAGGATCAAGGCATAAATTCCAAGAAGGGGAGACATATGCCTAGGAAAATGGGTAGGTCTAGGAATGTCCAAAGTGAACATATGGAGTCTAGGATTAGAAGTCTAGAGAAGGAAAATGAAGCCTTGAGGGCAAGACTTGATACATTGGAGAAAACCCTAGAAAGATTCAAGGTTGGATCTAAGGGTTTAGATATGGTGTTGGGTGGTCTAAAACCCAACCATGATAGATCGGGGTTGGGATACCGGTCTAAGGTCTCCAATGCCAATGGAAAGAAGTATGCTAGGGAAGCATATACTTATGGCAAGAAGGAGAAGTCCAAAAATGGCAAGGGGGTGCCATTTAAAGGGAAAGAGAAGGACTTAACCAAAGCCAAGGTGTCTAAGGTTAAGAAGGTTAAATTTGTAGGTCAAGAATCACTGGGGGCACACCGGTGTGGTCTAGTGTTGATTGAGTCACCTAGGGAGGTGGCTAGGATTAAGAGTTCAAAGGGAAGTTCTAGGTGTTGGGACCGGGTGCATGTTGACAAGGATACGTGTTCGTAAAATTTTAAATTTTTACGTGCAGCGGAAGAATTAGCATAAAATAATTTCTCAAATTATTCTAACCACGTATCTAGCATGCAACCTTATGGTGTGTGGACATGATCATAAAATAAAACTTTGCGGAAAAGTAAACAAATTTACTAAGTACCTCGCGTAACTCGAAGTAAGGGACGAGATCCAACCGTAGCGTCCCTTGGAAGCTCCGCCTCTATTCGCGTCCACGCCGAGTTCTCTTCGGGATGACTTCGCAAAGTCACGAGTTTTGTGCCGACGAGAACTACTAGATTCTCTAAAGGCACAACTAGAAGAACAAGAGAAAAAATAGGAAACTAACCAACAAGTTAACGGAATCAAAATTCCGAGAAGGAAGGAGATGTGATCCGCTTCTTCTTCTTCTTGGTTGGCTTCTCCTTCGTGTTGATAGCTCACGGCAACCTCTTGGATTGAATGGAGCGCCGACCCTAGCTCTCAAGGAAGGGCGCCGGCCCTAGGATGCCCAAGGGGGCGCCGGCCCTAAGGGGAAGGAGAAGGAGAGGAAGAGAATAAGAGAGAGAGAGGGAGAGAGTTAATCTCTTGATTACTCAATTGGAACTAAGGGCTTGCCTTTGGTTCCTTTATATAGTAGTATCTCCCTTGCCAAGTCTCCCTCTTAACGGAATTAACGGAATTAGTTATCATAAGAAATTTATCTTATAAATTATTTTATGAATTATTCCGTTTAAACTAAGTTTTATTATAACTAACTTTATAATAAAACAAATACTTCTTCTCCTTTTATTATGGAATAAATTTTATAAGAAATTTATAAACTTTCTTATTATGGAAAAATCAATTCATAATTGATTTTATAAAATTAAAATAAACCATTTCATGGATCATTTTAATTTCCATAAAAGAATAAATTTCTATAAATTAATTTATATAAATTTCTTTACACAAATTTATTTATCCATAATTTATAAAACAAATCGCGCTAGATTTATTTTATTAATTAAACCAAATAAATTGGTTTTATCCCCTTGTTGTGGCCGGCCAAACCAAAGGGGTTTGGCACTCTCTTTGGCCGGCCAAACCGAGCCGAACCGATGCGAATTAAACTCATTTAATTCGCCCAATAAGCCTTCAAAAGACTTAGCCATTTTTAGTTTCCATTGCGCCTCTGATAAATTCAGATTCGACTTATTTCTCTTGATCGGAAAATCCAATTTTCAACTCGTTTTAAATCCCTCGGATTACTCGTAGTGCGTGTGACTAAATAGGCTTTCGATTTATGTTGGCCATCTATATTCAACTAATTATAGAACGATCATGAGTGGCACCTAGTAGTACATCATGACCCCCAATTAATCGAAAAATCAACGGTTGACCTCAGAAGGAATTCCGAAACCCTTCAGCAGCTCTAATGAATCGTGCCCCATTCCCTTCACCATCTTATACCCACTTGGTTCAGGACACGGTCTATTTGTGTCAGTCCCCACTAGGCTGACTACGTCACACCTAGCCCAAGTAATGTCTTTCTCGTCCTTTGGATTTCTAATTACTCTCATGTATTTTAGAGACTCGCACTCTAAACATGATATGCTCTGGCCAGAGGCTTTGAGTAACAATCCGACGATAGGCCTGGGTATACATCTCCTCGCAAGGAGTGGTGAATCCTTTGTAGGCTGTTCAAACATCTTCGGGCACTTCATCTTATACCCAATCATCCTGGGTCCACACCTCCTTGGAGATGCTTGCTTAAGATGTTAAAGTATAAGTCTCCATGTCCAAGATGACTTGAACACCGCAAGTCAAAGGAACATCGCACTTAAGCCGCAGTAAGAACTTCATTGACATATCTATATAGATAACCATATGAAGTCTTACAGCTAGTCACTCCAATGAACTAGTTCCCTTAACTAGCATCCATGTTTATCTCCGGACATCCCAATGTCACCAGCCAGTGAGAATCAGCTGATTAGAGAATAACCCATGCTAGTCTCAACAGAATTGATAGTGTCCGTATTTATCAATTCATCGACTAGGGATATTTTCAATACTTCACATTTGCACATTTAGAGATAATCACTAGTTGTGATCCCATCACAAATTCTCTTATGCTGTGAGTTGTATTGTGGACATTCAGTAGATGAGTTTAAGATCCCAATCAAATACAAACATGTATACTCAAATAGTGAATTATCATTTATTAAAATAAATGTTTACAATCATAAGGCGATTGCCTTAGGACACTTCTCTCATATCACTAACACTAGGAGCCTTTAGGATCCATGGTAAATGGATCTCAGGATGTTTTCTCCTAGGAAATTAGATAAAAAAGTGTCAAAGGGGTTGAAAGACTAGGGTAAGTCTTAATCCTAGGGAAATTGGCACATTAAAAGGAGAATTATGGAGAAAAAGGTGAAAATGAGATTATATTTGATAAAATTAAGGTTTAATGTGTAAATGACATATAACTCAGTGATAAAAATGTACTATGGTCAGGTATGAGAGGATACATCAAGGAGAGGCCTAAATTAGGACTTTTGGAGAAGTTTAAATGATATAATTTAGGAAGGGTTGAGTTTCGTGCAAATCTTGAGATTTGGAGTAAATTTGTTTGAAACCATTTTTTTCCCAAGTAAACATAGCCTCCACAAATCTCTCCATGAAATTTCAGATTTTTTTGAGATTTGTAGAATTATTTAGGCATTTCTGAAATTAGGCTGAAAACTTGAAATTCAGGTATCAGTCGATTGCCCCAGGGGCAGTCGACTGATCCAGGAAAAATCAGCAATGAGAACCTTCTATTTGTTTTGCCAGTCGACTGCCCCAGGGGCAGTCGACTGATCCATAAATTTAGATAAAAAGGACATATTGGGTGATAAGACCATGCAAAATTGGAAGCATAGGAAAAGATGATGTTACCTTATGAGATTTTATGTCATGGATGATATTGTATGGTTTGAAGGTCATAAATTACTATTGAATGATAAGTTCTTGATAAATAAAAGGATATGGAAGTCTCAGATATGTATCTAGAATTAAGAGATAAAAAGGGGAGAGTTGAGGACAATTTCATGTATCAAATTATAATGGTTAGCCTTGGCAAACACATGGAATTATAGATGGATTTCAAAGTTGATACAAAATGACTAGTTTTGAGGAAATTAGAGGATGTACCAAAAGTCAAATACATTTGATATTTTTCATGGAACCATATTTTTCTAGGATAGGGTATATCCTAACAAATGTGCTTGCAAATTTTTAGATCTTTCCAGGTTTTCTAGAAGATTCTAGGGTAAAAAACTTAGTGTTATGGTGTTAAGTTAGGAATAACTTAACCTTGGAAAATTAAAAATTAGGAGAAGACATAGGTTAAGGGGGAGGTTGCCTCTTGTTTGCCTTAATTTTCAAAGGAAGTTTTGAGTTTTGTGTCAAACATGGGAATGGTGATAGATGCATGGTTGAATGTATTTTTTCCAAGTAGGTATGGATACCACAAACTTCTCCACAAAATTTGAGAATTTTTGGAGATTTGTAGAATTTCTGGCACATTTCTGAATTTAGTCAGAAAAGCTGAAATTCTAATTTTCAGAGTATCAGTCGACTGCCCTGGGGGGCAGTCGACTGGTCAGGGCTGGATTGGGTATCCAACAGTTGATTTGTGTCCAAATAGTGTAAAACAAGTGTATGGGGGGCTAGTACACTGTGTTTAGGATCATTAGGGATTAAAAGATCCAATAATTGGGATATTGTTGGAGTCTTTTTGATGTTAGGCAAAGGGGGAGAAGTGTTGGGTTTAATTTGGAAAACCAAACACGCCTTTGCGGGAAACCCTAGTTCTAGGGGGAGCCTAAGTGAAGGGGGAGCATGGTTGCTCCATTCTTGGCGTAAGGGGAACCTTAGAGAGGTTCTTAAAAAGCCTTTGTAAGACCAATGTAGGGGGAGCTTTGGAGAAGCTTTAAAAAGCCCGTTTTGGTGAAAAGTCCTAACTTGGGAAAGTTAGGTGTATGGGATGCCTTGGGATAGGATCCATGATTGTTTGCATGTGCATATGCATTGGCGATGTAAGTCCAAGATGGAGTCTTGGCGGTGTAAGTCCAAAATGATTGTTTTAGCATTATTATTGCTATTTATTGCTATTTGTTTTCCCTAACTTAAATGTGTTGTCAAACATCAAAAAGGGGGAGATTGTTGAGGCAATCTATGGTCTGGAGTAGTCATGTGTTTTGATGTTTGAGCAAAGGATTTAAGTTAGGTTTTTCCTTATGTTCTAATATGTGTATGTTGAGTGTACAGGTTGTGCATGTTTACACATATTGACCTAGTTGGACGGCTTCGGTACGGTGAAGGATGGCATGAAGACAAGCTGGAGGCTTGTGTGCACCCGAGGGACCTTGGATAGTAGGGATGATGAGCCGAGGGGCGCGGACTTCGAGGCATACGTGAAGGATGGCATGGAGACAAGCTGGAGGCTTGTGTGCATCCGAGGGACGAGGGCTGAAGACGAAGAGGGCGCAAAGGCAACAGTCAAGGCTGCTAGTGAAGAGTCAGCTAAGTCATGAAGGGACAAGAGCCGAGGGAGGAGAACTCCAAGGGCAAGACGGGAAGTGGACTTCAAAGGGCACACGTGAAGGGTGGCATGAAGGCAAGCGAAGGGAAGGCTTGTGTGTGTTGAGGATCGGTAGAGCTAGAGGGGGGGTGAATAGCTCGCTTCGTTTGAGTCTTCTTCTTCCTAGCTGAGATCAAAAGCCACACACCACCAAGTCCAATGCTAACACTTAGATTTATTTGGTCTCCACCTCCTTGAGGTGACTAATCCAAGGGTCCACACCAGCGATCGCAGATTTCACTATCAAAACTCCTTCTCGGAACAACCCCGAGGGTGGAGAAAGCCTTTTACAACACCCTTGAAAACTTTCACAAAGAACAACACAAGGAAGAAGAAGAGAAAGAAGTATTACACAATAGGCTTGCTTCTCCTTCCTTTGATTGCTTGATGAAGGTGTTGGAAACTTGAGCTTGAGCAAAGAACTTGAAGCAACAAAACCCTAGCTCAAATCGCAATGGAACAGTTATCTCGTTTGCGCTTGATTTTTCGCTTATAACGGTCTTCTTTGCTTCCTGAATCGATTGGTGAGAAGCCCCAATCGATTACCAAGTAGCCGTTGAGCAGTACGGATGTTGGATGAACGGCTGGGATTACGCCATTTGAACTTGAATCGATTGGCTGATTGATTAGCATCCTGAATCGATTAAATGATTGATTACCGAGCGTTCTGTCGCGCACAGAATAGCTTGTAATCGATTCACCAATCGATTACAGGGTTTCTGAATCGATTGAGTGATCGATTACCGAGCGTTCTGTCTGTGGATAGAATCATTCGTAATCGATTCCGTAATCGATTACAGAACCTCCTGTTTCCACACAGAGTCAGCCTGAATCGATTCACCAATCGATTAATCATCTTCTAATCGATTGGTGGATCGATTGATACGCCCAACTCTGGACTTCACGCCTACAGTTCACAGCTGGGTCAATTGAAGACCTTCCAATGGATCCAATTACCTTATGCCAGCGAAACCTCTCGTTTCCTGGACTTCACGCCTAGAGCCTCCCAGCTCCGGGTCTTCATGCCAAGAGTTCCGTCCCCGACCATTCCTTGGACTTCCTGCCTGGAGCTTCCTCAGCTCCGGGTCTTCATGCCAAGAACTCGGTCCCCGACCATTCCTTGGACTTCTTGCATTACTGCACACTAAATCTCAATGTTAGATCCAATGTATTAGCTTAAACTTAAATAACTGTCAATCATAGAAACCTCTCATTTAGGGCATGATTGCATCTACAATCTCCCCCTTTTTGATGTTTGACAATCTATTTAAGTTTAAGCTAACTTTCAACATAATATCAGCGATATCAATTCAATAAGCATATAGTAAAGTTATTTTGAGCATAATCATGAATATAAACTCAAATATCTGCAAGTCTCCCCCTTTGCCAAATATCAAAAATGATAAATAAACATAAAAGAGCTCCCCCTCAATGGAAGCACAGATAATATAGATTATCGCATACACATAAAACAAATCAGTAGCACACGCACACGCAAAGCATATAACGCATAAGATGGGAACATAGCATATCACCAGCAAAAGACGACAATATCCATATACAAAGTATATAACAACAAACAACAGCCAACGAAGACAAGAATACATAAGTCATGGCTGGAAGAAGAACTCGTCGAGGGTAGAAGCAGGATCAGCGGCCGGAGTCTCCGCTGTTAAATCCAATACTTTTTGACGCGATCCAGAAAATTTTTCGAAAGAAGATTTAAGATTTTCGAGACCTAAACTGAAATTAGAGGATTAA
The DNA here is from genome assembly GCA_024364735.1 of Boesenbergia rotunda. Lineage (NCBI taxonomy): Eukaryota > Viridiplantae > Streptophyta > Magnoliopsida > Zingiberales > Zingiberaceae > Boesenbergia > Boesenbergia rotunda. The sequence goes on from JAGFNQ010000537.1 coordinate 340,755, forward strand.
ATTTCTTTGAAACTTAAGTTTGGAGGGTTTAAGTGTGATTAAACTCAGACTTAAGGGTGCAGATCTAAATAGGTAAAGAAAGAGGGCTAAATTGCAAATGTAGCCTCACTTATAAACCCTTTTTCCTTTCTCTTTCACCCGCAGCAAGCTTTCGGCCGAAATCCCTTTTATTCGCCAATCGACCTTGCCCTAGCTCCGTCTGTAGCCGACGCCGACGCCGACGACGCCGACCGTGCGCGATGGAGCTCCGATGCAGCTATCTCCCTCTCCTTCTCTTCCTTCTTCTCGGATTTGGCCGATGCCCTATATTCCTTCACCTCTAGGTCGCGCGAGCATGAGGGAGCAACACACTTTTCTCGAAATTGCTCGGTGCAAGCTGTCCTTCCTTGATCGTTGGAGCCCCCGCAACCTCGTCAGAACTAGTCCATTTGGTCGTCTGCTCTAGCCACGCTAAAGGTAAGCCATCAATTCCTTGGCCCGTCTCTGTTACCTGTTGGTATCGCCATCGATGTGCTTGACCTAGGGCTGGTTTGCTTCACCCCTCAGTTGCTCAGCATTGCGATTAGGGATCTCAGTGGTATTCCTTTTTCGGTGTCTGTTTGGGTGATATGAGGGCATCAGCTGGATTTTGGAGGATCTGTGTAGTGGAGGTCCTGCGTGGCTACCTCAGGTAAGAACAACCCTGTTTGAAATCTTCATGGATGAATAAGGTTTTCGATTAAATGAATGATTAGCTAGATCTTGCTGGGGATTGATCATTTGGTTTGAAATCGTGATGTTATAGATCAGATTTTGGTGTCCCTATTATGGTTTTATTTTTCTGGAATTTAGCTGTGGCTGTGTTGAAATGGATCATGGGTTTTTGGTTTTGATTTGTGATTTGGGGATGTGATCTTATGAGTTGATTATTTGATCTTTGAAACTTTTCATTTAATTGTCGTGATCAGTAGTTTGGTGTGATTAGATTTGGAGTAGAGCTTATTGGTTTCTTTCCTTTTCCACTGATGCCATGAGACTTAGAGTTGATGGGTGAGAGAGTTGGGTGTAAATTGGTGATGAATCAGTGTTGTGTTGGGGATCCATGGATTTGATAGTGAAAGCTACTTCGGATAGCTTCTGATTTTGTGGAGTTTTTGATTGCTTTTGGAATATATGTTGTTCTTGGACCAGTAGTGTGGAGTTAGATCTGCTTGGATAAATGTGTTCCATAGTATTATTAAATCTGAATTTTCCCTTTGTTTTTTATGTTTGACTTGGATTGAGCTGGGATGAATGAGGTGTGATCGTTTTGTGATTCCATTTCCTTAGTTGTGAGCTTTAGTGATGGGAAGGTTGGATTAGTTCTAATTATGATTATGTGTTGTCTATCTGGATTATGGGGTTGTCTATCGTCTTTGTTGTGCTATGATACCTGGTTAGGTTAAATGATGAGGTAAGTAATTGAAAAGGAATAAATGGGTTAACCCTAATATGGTTTAGGGATTTATTAGCTAGTTACCATTTCTATGTAATAGCTATTAAATATGTCCTTTGATACAGGGTATTAATTGGACTTATTTTCGCGGAGTATCGGACGGGAGATTCTCTTCATATACGGACTCCTACTTTAAGGCGGGTACTTCTTGCTTGTCTTCTTTAGATCCACGTTATCTTTATGCATGACTATTTGTTATTGATGCAATAGGCTGATATTGACCTTTATCTGCTACCGTTTTGTTATCCTGCTTGATACTTATGCTTGATCTTGGATATGATCTAAACTTTATTCTATACAGTCTCGTTTATTTGTTATCTGATTCTGTATAGCATGGGTATGAGCATGAGTTTGTGGATAGGGATTAGCATACCATAGTATGGTTGCATTGGTTGATTCTGGTCATACTTGCCTGTGTGTCTAGGTATGGACTGATTGGGTTATTGTTGCATGTCACCTGATATTTGCATTGGTTGATTCTGGTCATACTTGCATGTGTGTCTAGCTATGGACTGATTGGGTTATTGTTGCATGTCACCTGATATCTGCATTGGTTGATTATGTTATTACTTGCATGTGCACTTAGATGCATGATGGTTAGGTTATTATACC
>JAGFNQ010000537.1:343011-435362 GCA_024364735.1 Boesenbergia rotunda
AGCAGACGGAGATCCCTTCTCTTCCCATAGACCAGAGGAGATGAGAGCGACACTCCCTCATATATACATGGGGTAGGGGGTGGTCCCCCGCCATCATCCTGTCCACTCGGTCACTCAGGAGCAGTGATAGCAGGGTGCGTACAGTGTCACAACTCTACCCACTCTGCCGACACAGTATCTCCTGTCTCGGTGGCTTGACTGGCGTTAGGGTGTGACCATGACATTGCATCATGTGCATATGATGCATTGTGCATTTTGATTGTGATTGCTGCACTTGTTTGACATGCATGTACAGGATATACTTATGTGTGGTTTGATGGCCCTACACTTGCTCGTGTCGGTACGAGTCTTTTATGGTATAGATAGACTGATTTCTGGTATGTACAGTCAGTTGTTATTTTCAATTATGCATATTCTGATATTCCTGTTGAGACTGTATCCTGTTGTTTCTTTATAGCTTATTTAGCTATTTTGTTGAGCCATGCATATCTATCTATATACCCGCGAGTCACCTTGGGCTCACCACCCGTCGTAATATTTTTATTTTCATGTTGATAGCTCACCGGAGGAGTCCAGTTGCCTGTCCCGGGTCCCCACAACTCTATTTGGATGTGAGCTTCCGCTGGTTTTGGTTTTCTTTTGATAGCATAGTATATGTTTTGTATTCGTTTTGTTACCGAGGTCTTGTAGTGGATTTATTCTCACGGTATTGTATTTTTGAGTCCTCTGTTGGACTTTTGTGATGTGGTTTTGCTACGCGACTGCCCTGCGGGCAGCTCAGGTGAGTATTACGATGTTTCATATTGCGTTGTTATCATTTTTCATATATTATATATCTGTTTTGAGGCCTGAGGCCTAATTATGAACTGCGTGTGTTGTATGTTTGTGTAAATTGTCCGCCGGACAGTGGAGATGCTGTCCAATTTTATATTGGATCAGCGGCTCCAATGGTCTCGGGGCGTGACACATATGCCTAGGAAGATGGGTAGGTTTAGGAATGTCCAAGGTGGACATGTTGATTCTAGGTTGGAGAACCTAGAAAGGGAAAATCAAGCTTTGAGGGAAAAGCTTGATCGGTTAGAGAAAACCCTAGGAAGATTCGCGGTTGGATCTAAAGGTTTAGGTATGGTGTTGGGTGATCTAAAACCCAACAATGATAGATCGGGATTGGGATACCGATCTAAGGTCTCCAATGCCAATAGAAAGAAATATTCTAGGGTAGCATATGATTATGGCAAGGAGGGAAAGTCCAAAAATGATAAGGGGGTGTCATTTAAAAACAAGAAAAAGTTCTTAACTAAGGACAAGGGGTTCAAAGTTAAGAAGGTTAAGTTTGTAGGCCAAGAGTCACCGAAGGTACACCGGTGTGGTCTAGTGTTTGTTGAGTCACCTAGAGAGGTGGCTAGGACTAAGTGCTCAAGGGGGAGCTCTAGGATTCTTTGGGATCCATGGTGAATGGATCTTGGGAGGTGTCTCTCGGAGGTCTAGATGGACTTTAGAGAGTGCCAAAAAGAGTTGGAGACGGACTTCAGACTCAATTCTTGGGTTTTGGCACGTTGGGTATGTGTTTCATGCATGAAAATATGACATTAGGGTCATAAAGCATGAGAATTAGTTTTTGATGTATAAATGTCATGTAAATCAATGCTAGGGATGCATTATGGGTTGGCATGGGCAGTGACATCAAGGAAAGACCAAAACTAGGACTTTAGGTCATGATTCAATTGAACTTTTTAGCTAGTTTTGGGTTTTGTGTCAATCATGGAAATGGTGATAGATACATTTTTGTGTGTATTTTTCCCAAGTATGGGTACCACAAACCTCTCCACAAACTTTGAAAATTTTTGGAGAATTGTGAAATTTCTGGTGCATTTCTGAAGCTGAGATTAGAAAGTTGAAAAATGAGTTTTCAGCTTGCCAATCGACTGGTAACTGTCCCAGTCGACTGGTAAAGGCTGAAAAATGGGTTTCAGCTATTGGAAAATGTCCAAATGATGTGAAACAAGTGTGGAACCTTATGGGGGAGGGGGGTTAATACACTGTGTTTATAAATCATTCACGGGTTAAAGAGTCCAATAAGGGAGAAATTGTTGGAGTCTTGTTGATGTATGGCAAAGGGGGAGAAGTGTTGAGTTTAAATGGAAAACCAAACACGCCTTTGCGAGAAATCCTAGGTCTAGAGGGAGCTTAGGTAAAAGGGGAGCATTATTGCTCCATTTGTGGCGTAAGGGGGACCTTGGAGAGGTTCTTAAAAATCCTTTGTAAGTCCAATGTAGGGAGAGCCTTGGGAAGTTTTTAAAAAGCCCGTTTTCGTAAAAAATCCTAACTTGGAGGTTAGGTGTGGGGATGCCTTGGGATCGGATCCATGATTGATTGCATTGCATATGCATTGGCGGTGTACATCCAAGGTGGAGGCTTGACAACGTAAGTCCAAATGGTTGTTAGCATTATTTTTGCTATTTGTTTTCCCTAACTTAAATGGATTGCCAAACATCAAAAAGGGCGAGATTGTTGGGTCAATCTATGGTCCAAAGTGACCATGTGTTTTGATGTTTGGGCAAAGGGTTTAAGTTAGGTTTACCCTTGTGTTTTGATATGTGTATTGGAGAGTGCAGGTCTTACAGGATACACATGGACTTAGCTAGACAGCTTCGGGTACGGAGAAGGGTGGCATGGAGGCAAGCCGTGGGCTTGTGTGCACCCGAGGGACCATGGATAGCAGGGACGATGAGCCGAGGGACGCGGACTTCAAGGTGTACGTTAAGGATGGCATGGAGGCAAGCTGGAGGCTTGTGTACATATCTGAGGGACGAGGGCCGAAGACGAAGAGGGCGTGAAGGAAACAGATCGAGGCTGCTGGTGAAGAGTCAGCTAAGTTGTGAGGGGTTGAGTGCTGAGGGAATGTACTCGGGAAATACTAGGGGTCGAGTGCTGAGAGAATTGTATTCGGGAAGGGAAAACCTAGTTAGCAGTCGACTGGGCCCCAGGCAGTCGACTGATAAAAGTGGCTGAAAGATCAGTCGACTGCTATGGGAGCAGTCAACTAGTAGCACCCAGAATTCGAACTTTGGGCTTGCAACGGTCGAGTTTGAGTGGGGGCAGTCGACTAGTAGCGGCCAAAACAGAAGTGAGCACTATTTAAAATGGTTTCGTTTTGGCTGAGAGCTTTGACGAATTTGTCTTTGGTTGAAGACCAAATAGTAGTCTAAAAGCTCAAAGGTGTGTTCGGGATTGTGGCGAGGTTTGTCCACCCACAAGGAGCTACACAAGCTAGCCGGAGGGCATCCGGGGAGTGATCTACCGAAGGATCGAGGGATCGTCCACCTTACGGACAGTCGTGGAGTAGGAGAGTCATTTCCTAACCACGTAAAAGGTTTGGCGTTAGCATTGTTTATTTGTGTTCTTATTGTTTTCGCTTGCACACGCTAACATCGTAGATAGAAATCGAAAGAAGGTATTCACCCCCCCCCTCTATCTTGACGATCACGATCTAACAAAAACCCCTCTAGGTCGCCTGACTCCTCTCAAGCGCCTGGGTTCTCTGGCGCCTGAGCCTTCTTAGGTGCCCCTGATGTAGCAGCTGGTTCCTTTAGCCTACAACCAAGGTTAGTCCAAGAACATAATATAATAAAGTAAATACTTGCATGAATGATAGCTAGAGTTGTCTAGTTCTGACTTAGCATTTCAAATGAAATCCTAGGTCGAACCCACGCCTACTGTTCCTTCTTCCTGGCAACGTGTTCTCACCTACTCCACTCTGGAGAAGTTACCTTTTGTCAACCGGCTCTTCCGGTTGGACTTTTGCTCTGCCTCCAAGACTCTCGGATCTCGAGACCTCCGTACCTCGACCGGTCTCTACTTTTGTCCGTAGTCCTCGCTCGGCTAAGTCTCCAGTCTGATCTTCCGAATTAGGTCTTCAGTGCCCAGTCCTCGACCAGGACTTTGTGCCAATTCCTCGAATCAGGTCTTCGTGCCCAACCCTTAATCAGGACTTCAGTGCTCAACCCTTAGCTATGACTTCGTGCTCAACTCTACAGGTCAAGACTTCGTGCTCAGCTCTGCAGGTCAAGACTTCGTGCCTAGGTAAACTAGGACATTCTTGCACACTTAGTAGGCTATTTCCTGGTGGGCCTCACAGCGCACTATTATTGGAGAGCAGCACCTCACCTGGGTCATCTTCTGAGAAGCCTTTGGGAGCCAGTACATTCCAATAGCATTCCAGATGACACAGTGTCAGGAGTTCCTGACCCTACAGCAGGGGAGTCGCACGGTCATGGAGTACAATGCAGAATTCAACCGTTTGGTAAAATTCTGCCACTAGGTGGTAGCCGAGGACATATCTAGTATGCTTCACTTTACCCAGGGCTAGCTGGGTACATTAGACTTCGCATTGCGAGCTTCAGTACTGCATCTTACCGCGAGGCTTTGGAGAAAGCCCTTCTGATAGAGATGGCTTAGCAGTAGGTAAATGGAGAGAAGAAGAAAGGTAAGGAGTCAGCTCAGACTCAGGCATAGCAGACCACAAGATAGAAGTGTGGAAGTCAAAGTTAGGTAGTTCAGAGCACTTCTGAGACATTATCTCGGCCGATGATGTTTGGGTGTTCCACAGGAGGATCCTCCCGATCTTCTTTGAAGAGTCGAGAGCAGCCTACTGATAGATCACACTATGCATAGTGTGGTTCTCGAGAGTATGGTAGGGTGGATTGTCTGCTGGAGCATTTTGTTTGCTACTACTGCAAGCTACCAGAACATCTGAGTCGAGACTATGCACTGAAGGCACAGAATAAGAGTACGGGAGCCACGGGATAGGGTTTACCTTCGAGTAAGCCAGGATCTCAGGGTGGAGGACGTAAGACTCAGCCTTCTATCCGTCAGCCGATGTCCGCCCCTCCAGTAGTTGTTTATTGTATGCACGGATATGAGTGTAGGAACGCTGCCGTCGATAGAGGTGGGTGAATATCGACTCAAATATCTTGTCAGATATTCATCATTCGTTCGTTCTAGTCAAAGAGTTAGTACACAACGGAATAATAAAGAATGAAAACAAACAACACAATAAGACACGTGGGATTTATTTACTTGGTTCCCGACCCCTGAGTCAGTACGTCCAAGGCCTATGTACTCGGCGTGAGTCCACTAATGGTCTCCTTTCTGAAATTTCCGGAGGCGGAGAATACCCGTCTTACAGTATATTTTACAAGCAAGGAATAAATAAATTGAAACACAACTTGTAAATAAAATGCAAACCAAAATCTCGACCAACTCTGGAAGTCCGAAGCGCCGCACACTTCTTCCTGGAGGCTCCTTGGTCACAGAGCTTCAACTTGAGCGCTTTTGCTTTGCAGAGAATGCTTAGAATGATGTAGAAAGTGATGTCTGGCATTGAGGGGTTGAACCCCCTTTATATAGCATCGTCCAGGGTGCCCTAGAGGCCTGTGAGGCACCTCACAGACGGTCAAACCTGATCCGCAATCGCTGTCTTCGCGCAGGGATAAAGCTTCCATCCCAGGCATCTTGGACCTTCCAAGGTGCCTGGGAGACTTGCCAGGCGCCTGGGATGGGCCTACCCCAACTGGGGCGCCCTCAAGCCTGGGGTGCCTAATTCAACTCAGGTGCCCTGGATGATCTTCCCAGGCAGATTTTTCTCCTGCGTTTGCTTTCCTATCTTGCCTCCAACTCCAGGTACTTGCAAGACAACAAACACAAGACAAATATGCAAACAATCTTAGCCTTATAGATTGGTTCTGACTGTATGATCGTTGCCGGTACGCTAGAAGGGGGGTGAATAGCGTTTCTTCGATTCTTTTCACCTACGTTGTTAGTTTGCACAGCGGAAATACAAACAAAATAAAACTAACAACAATAAACAATGCTAACAAACCGATTTACTTGGTATCCACCCCAGCCGGGTGATTAATCCAAGAATCCGTCGGTGGATCACTCCCCGGATAACCTCCGGCTGGCTCTCGTCGCTCCTTGTGGGTGGAGAAGCCTCGCCACAACTCCAAGAGAACCTCTGAGCACAAAGACTACTATCTTGCCTTTAACCAAGACAAGATTCGTCAAGAAACTCAGCCACCACGAAGTTCTCTTTAAATAGGACTCGGGGTTGATTTCTTGCTACCAGTCGACTGCCCCCAGGGCAGTCGACTGGTGCCAGCCAAATTCGACCGTTGACACCCCCAACGTTCGAATTTGCCAGCTCACCAGCCACCTACCAGTCGACTGCCCCCAAGGAAGTCGACTGGTGCCAGGGCTGAACCCTTCTGTGAGTTTTACCAGTCGACTGCCCCAATGGCAGTCGACTGCACTACTCACACACCTAGGGTTTCCCTTCCCGAGTACACTTCTCTCAGCACTCGACCCTAGGACTTTCCCGAGTACAATCACACAGCACTCGTACCCTCACGACTCGACTGACTCCTCCTCCGCAGCCTCGAATGTTGCCTTCGCTCCCTCTTCATCTTCGGCTCCCGTCCCTCGGATGCACGCAAGCCTCCAGCTTGCCTCCATGCCATCCTTCACGCATACCTCGAAGTCCGCGCCCATCAGCTCATCGTCCCTTCTTTCCAAGGTCCCTTGGATGTGCACGCAAGCCTCCAGCTTGCCTCCATGCCACCCTTCACCGTACTGAGGTCGTCCAGTCAAGTTCATATGTGTAACCTGTACAACCTGCACACTCAACATACACATATGAGATCACAAGGGTAAACCTAACTTAAATCCTTTGCCCAAACATCAAAACACATGATCACTCCGGATCATAGATTGCCTCAACAATGTCCCCTTTTTGATGTTTGGACCCGGATTTCCTAACTTATCAAGTCTCATTATTTGAATTAGGAACCGGATTTCCTAATTCTAATTTCATACTTTATTTAAGGAATTATTTTGGTAAACAATTTCCTAAATTGTCATAATCAATTTTGGAAATAATATGTTTTAAGACTTTGATTTCTCTAAATCAAATCTTATTAAATTAAGAGGCAAATCCCTTAATTCAACCACATATTATTTTCATGAAAATCTCATTTAAGAAACTCTATAGGAAACCATTTTCCTAATTAATTTTGGAGACAACAATATGTAAGAGCATCACCTCTTAAACATATTTTATTCATGGATTTAATTAATTACAACAAATCGTTTTCTAAGGGTGGCTCCCCGAGGCTCAGATACCCAAAGAAAAGTAATTTGTTGTAAATCCAATTTGGACGGCTCCCCGAGGCTCAATCCAAATCAAACATGACAATTTCATTTAAAATTGAGAAATCAAATTACAACAACTAACTTTAAATTGGACGGCTCCCCGAGGCTCAATCCAAAATAAAGAATTTTGTTGTCAATTTAAAAACCAATTCAAATTTAATTGTCAATTAACTGTCCATAAATTTGTCTAGACTTTCTTGAATGAAAGTGCCCAAAATTGTGAGATTTCATAAATAGATTTTCAGAATAATTGTAAGTTTTTGGTACAAAGAAAACTTACATATTTCAAAAATTAGAAAATTTCTAAAATAGAAAATTTTCCAAAATTAGAAAATTTCCAAAGATGGAAAGTTTTCACAATTATTATAAAATTTCAGAAACTAGAAAATTTCAAAAGTTTGCGAAATTTCATGAGGATTTCCAAACTTAGAAATTCCTAAATCTAAAATTTATTATAATTTGAAAGTTTCCATAATTGAAAATTTTTCCAAAATTGAGATCATGACAAAGTTTTCCGCAAAACAATTATATGATTATGTCGAACACTAACCGGCTCTGATACCACTGTTGGGACTGGGTGCATGTTGACAAGGATACGGGTTCGTAAAACTTTAAATTTTTACGTGCAGCGGAAGAGTTAGCATAAAATAATTTCTCAAATTACTTTAACTACGTATCTAGCATGCAACCTTATGATGTGTTGACATGATCATAAATTAAAACTTTGCGAAAAAGTAAACTAATTTACTAATTACCTCGCGTAACTCGAAGTAAGGGACGAGATCCAACCGTAGCGTCCCTTGGAAGCTTCGCCTCTATTCGCGTCCACGCCGAGTTCTCTTCGGGATGACTTCGCAAAGTCACGAGTTTTGTGCCGACGAGAACTACTAGATTCTCTAAAGGCACAACTAGAACAACAAGAGAAAAAGAAAGGAAACTAACCACCAAGAGACTGAATCTAAATTCCGAGAAGGAAGGAGATGTGATCCGCTTCTTCTTCTTCTTGGTTGGCTTCTCCTTGGTGTTGTTGGCTCACGGCAACCACTTGGATTGGATGGAGCGCCGGCCCTAGCTCTCAAGGAAGGGCGCCGGCCCTAGGATTCCCTAAGGGGCGCCGGCTCTAAGGGGAAGAGAGGGAGAAGAGAATAAGAGAGAGAGAGAGAGGAAGCTACTAATCTCTTGATTACTCAATTAGAATTAAGGGCTTGCCTTTGGTTCCTTTATATAGTAGCATCTCCCTTGCCAAGTCTCCCTCTTAACGGAATTTTCATAACAAATTTATCCTACAAATTCTCTTATGAATTATTCCGTTTAAACCAAGTTTTATTATAACTAACTTTATAATAAAACAAATACTTCTTCTCCTTTTATTATGGAATAAATTTTATAAGAAATTTATAAACTTTCTTATTATGGAAAAATCAATTCATAATTGATTTTATAAAATTAAAATAAACCATTTCATGGATCATTTTAATTTCCATAAAAGAATAAATTTCTATAAATTTATTTATATAAATTTCTTTACACAAATTTATTTATCCATAATTTATAAAACAAATCGCGCTAGATTTATTTTATTAATTAAACCAAATAAATTGGTTTTATTCCCTTTTAATGGCCGGCCAAACCAAAGGGGGCTAACACCCTCTTTGGCCGGCCAAACCGAGCCGAATCGATCGCGAATTAAACTCATTTAATTCGCCCAATAAGCCTTCAAAAGACTTAGCCATTTTAAGTTTCCGTTGCGCCTCTGATTAACTCAGATTCGACTTATTTATCTTGATTGGAAAATCTAATTTTCAACTTATTTTAAATCCCTCGAATTACTCGTAGTGCGTGTGACTAAATAGGCTTTCGATTTATGTTGGTCGTCTATAATTAACCAATTATAGAACGATCATGAGTGGCACCTAGTAGTACATCATGACCCCCAATTAATCGAAAGATCAACGGTTTGACCTCAGAAGTAATTCTGAAACCCTTCAGCAGCTCTAATGAATCGTGCCCCATTCCCTTCACCATCTTATACCCACTTGGTTCAGGACATGGTCTGTTTGTGTCAGTCCCTACTAGACTGACTACGTCACACCTAGCCCAAGTAGTGTCTTTCTCGTCCTTTGGATTTCTAATTACTATCATGTATTTAAGAGACTCACACTCTAAACATTATATGCTCTGGCCAGAGGCTTTGAGTAACAATCCGACGATAGGCCTGGGTATACATCTCCTCGCAAGGAGTGGTGAATCCTTTGTAGGCTGTTCAAACATCTTAGGGCACTTCGGCTTATACCCAATCATCCTGGGTCCACACCTCCTTGGAGATGCTTGCTTAAGATGTTAAAGTATAAGTCTTCATGACCAAGATGACTTGAACACCGCAAGTCAAAGGAACATCGCACTTAAGCTGCAGTAAGAACTTCATTGACATATCTGTATAGATAACCATATGAAGTTTTACAGCTAGTCACTCCAATGAACTAGTTCCCTTAACTAGCATCCATGTTTATCTCCGGACATCCCAATGTCACCAGCCAGTGAGAATCAGCTGATTAGAGAATAACCCATGCTAGTCTCAACATAATTGATAGTGTCCGTTTTTATCAATTCATCGACTAGGGATACTTTCAATACTTCACAATTGCACATGTAGAGATAATCACTAGTTGTGATCCCATCACAAATTCTCTTATGCTGTGAATTATATTGCGGACATTCAGTAGATGAGTTTAAGATCCCAATCAAATACACAAACATGTATACTCAAATAGTGAATTATCATTTATTAAAATAAATGTTTACAATCATAAGGCGATTGCCTTAGGACACTTCTCTCATATCACTAACAACGCTGCCCTAGCATATTTCTTTCCCTTGGTATGAGAGTTCTTAGACCGTTATCTCAACCCCGATCTATCATTGGTATGGTTTAAACCACCCAACACCATATCTAGACCCTTTGATCCAACCGTGAATCTTTCTAGGGTCTTTTCTAATTTATCAAGTCTTGCCCTCAAGGCTTGATTTTTCCTTTCTAAGTTTTGAACCTTTGAGTTCATATGTCCACTTTGGACATTCCTAGACCTTTCCTCCTTTCTGGGCATATTCCCTCCCTTCTTGGGATTTATGCCATGATCCTTGGGCCCTAAGGTTCTAGATTCACCATGATGCATGCTTTTCCTGGGGTTATGATCTACCTTGTTATCCCTAGTCCTATCATTGTATCTAAAGCCAAAATTATGTACCATTAAACATTTCTCATGAGTTCTAGCATGCATGAATGGATTCTTAACATTATTTTTAATATGCAAAGAGGAATTTGAAATTGGATTGCATTTTACCCTAGGGTAAGGAATTACCTCCCTTACCCTTGTAGTCCCTCCTCTTTGTGGTCTTTGCTTCCTCCTTTCTTCTTTTTCCCATCTCCTCAAGTGTCTCATTTTCTTGAGCTCTTGCTTCTTTGGACACTTGGTGTGGTAGTGCCCCAGTTCACCACACGTGAAGCATCGAATTCTCCTCTTCTTCTCTTGGGATTCTCCATTCCTACACTTCATGTTAGAATTAAAGGAATTTGAAATGAGTGTAGATTTTACCTCCTTTTTACCTCGTGGGCACTTATCCTTGTAGTGCCCCTTTTGGTTGCAACCAAAGCATATAATATGCGCCTTTCTCTTGGCTTTGGTTGAGGTGGAGACTAGGTTGACTTCCTTTTCAACCATGGATGAAGAAAATGCTTCCTCTTGTTCTTGTGTAGACGAGAGTCTCTCCTGTTGGATCGAGAGAAACGATAGAGAGGGGTGAATATCGTAAATCGTTTTCGGATTAAAGATAAGAGCATACGCAGAGGAAAATCAAATCACAATAAAAAACACAAGTAGTTTTTCTTAGTTCGGAGTCACGGTCGGCTCCTACTCCAAGGCCCACAGTCGTTGACCGTTTACTAGGGGCAATTCTATATGTGCACAAAGAGTTTTACAGAAAGATTACAGTTGTAGTATAAAACAAATGAAATGGCAGCTCTTTGTTACCGACGTCCGGTGTGGAATGTATCTCGGAGCAGAGGGACGTTGTCGGCGCATGTATCTCAAGTTGGGAGGTTTCTGGAGCAGAGCGCTTGAGTAGAAGAGCGTTTTTGCATTGGTAGCAGTTGTTTAGAAGCCTTGGGGGTCGAGGGCATTATATAGTAGGTCTGGGGCGCCTGGGACGTTGGGGGCGCCCTGCACGTGGCCTTTCATCCACAACAATCTCGGTCAGCATTTTATCCCTCAAAAATAGGGATCGAACCTTGACGGGGGTGCCCGGGAAGCAGGGGTGCCCTGGTTGACTGTTTCAGCGGGCTTCTCGGCTGGATAGGGTTTATCCACTTCGCTGGCTTAAGCGTGGGGCGCCCTGGGCACTGGGGGCGCCCGGGACGCTGGGGGCGCCCCGCCAGTGAGCTACCGAAGCACTTCTTTGCTTCACTTGTTTTGTATTGGCCTTGGGGGCGCCCTGCTCAGCTACTTGCCTCTCTCCTTTGGGAATTCTGAGCTGCAGACACACGTTCCTTCGGTCCTGCATCCAGGGTTAGTCGAAAACAATATGAAACAATAAGGTATTAGTTTTATACAGCCTTAGCTATCTTGGTTGTGACTTTGGGTCTCCAAAATGGAGCCCTAGGTCGAACTAACGTCTACTGTTCCCTCGACGGGGAACGCGTCCTCACCTACTCCTCTCAGGAGAATTTACCTATTGCCAACCGGCTTTTCCGGTTGGACTTTTGCCCAGCAGTCCTTTGCCAGGTGCCTAGCTGTCCTTCACCAGGTCTTCAACTCTTAGCAGCTCTTCGCTTGGTGCCCAGCTATCCTTCGCCAGGTCTTCGGTTTCAGGCAGCCTTCACCTGGTGCCTAGCAGTCCTTCGCTAGGTCTTCAACTCCTAGCAGCCCTTCGCTAGGTGCCCAGCAGTCCTTCGCTGGGTCTTTGGGTTCCAATGCCTAGCAGTCCTTCGCTAGGTGCCTAGCTGTCCTTCGCTAGGTCTTCGATTTGCACACTTAAGTAGCATGTTAGACAAACAAAACATCTTAACTTTTGAACCCTTTGCCATTGATTAAAACACAAGTTCGACTTGGGTGCTGTCTGCACCAATAATCTCCCCCTTTTTGATTTATGACAACCCGGTTCAAAAAGTTACTTTAATCATAACAGATGAAATAAAATTTTAGTTTCCTCCCCCTGGAAGGACTCTCCCCCTAGGTTTTTCAAAAGTGTGAGGGGTTCTAAAAGAAATTTCTGAGTCTAAGGATGGAAACACTTAGACCAATTTTTAAAAGAATCATATTTCCAAAAAAAATTGGTTGTGCACTTTTTGAAGATTTACACTTAACAAGAATTTTAAGTTAGTAGAAAAGAAACATCTTCTAACGTTTTAAGTACTTAGCAAAATTTACAACTGCTTAAGTTAGAAAATCCCACTTTTTTTTTAAAACCGCTTGAGTTTAAGTACCTATACAAAGGATTTTTGAAACAGCTTAAGTTTAAGTACTTAAAAAAGATTTTTGAGATAGCTTAAGTTTAAGTACTTAAAATTTGAAACACAGCTTATGTTAGAGAAACTTTTGAGGAAAAACTTATAATTTGAAACACAGCTTAAGTTAGAGAAACTTTTGAGGAAAAACTTAGTACTTTTAAAAACAAATAGATTAAGTACCTTTTTGAAGAAAGGATAAATTTTCAAAATTTTTGAAAAAAAAATTAAAAGCTTTTCTCTCCTTTCCTATCTCTCCCCCTTTGCCATATATCAAAAACAAGGCAATGTAAATAAATTACATAATAAAAAGAATTAAGGTGCTGTACTAAACCAATGCAAGATAGAAAACTGAACCAAACCAATTTCACTTATCTTTTTCGGGTCCTGTCTAACCCAATTAGCTACTTACTAACTGTTATAACCAGTAGTTTTCGCTAGGGTTAGTTAAGTTAAGTGTTCAGTTCAAGTTAAATTTTCCAAACTTGACACTTAACCTGATTACTGTTTAAGTTGTATTTAGTGCCCCGATTACTGTAGATGCACTAACTTAAAGCATCTTGAATTAAGGCAAAGACCTAAGCATCTCAACCCATTCTAGGTTATCAATCAAAAAGTACCCTAAGGTGCTTGTGAGATGCTGGCTTCTAGATCTATAGGTGCATGTATTTCTAGGGTTAGGCCTAGACTAAGTCCATTTGCGAAGAAGCCCTAGTTTTGAAGGGGGTAGTTTTAAAAATAAAACTAAGTCGAAAAAATTAGTTTTTAAAAATTTTCAAACTAAGTACAAGCTGATTTTGAAATCAAGTAAAGCAGTTTTAAATCTATTTTAGAAATTGATTTTTCAACTCAATTAAAGCAGAAAAAAATATTGTAACCCTATTCTACCAGGCATAATCAAGATCAGATATGTAGTAAAAACTGATAACTAGATAAGTGAACTGTTGAAAGTGAGGACCAGCCAAGTCATACCAAAGTCAAGTACAAGTCAACTAGTAGCATAGTCAATACAAGTTAAATCTAAGTCAACCCTATTAAGTAGGGTCAGTCAAATAGTTACTAGTACAATGCTACTCAAATCTAGGAGGAGGGACCAGGATGGTCAGAAGAACCTGGCTGCCAGGATCGAAACATCGCCATCATCTCGTGGTATCGTGCGTCCTTAGTCTCCCTCTCGACTCTGAGGGCATTCATATATTCGGTATAATAGCCCTGGTTTGCTTCCATTTCTTCAGCATGATTTGCCTCCGCTTCCTCTCGGAGGCTCTGGACCAGTGTCTCGAGTCGTGTCACTCTCTCGTAGAGTGTCGGTGGAGGGGGCTCGTCTATGTGCTCATGAACCTCTGCTGCCAAATCTGCGACATCGACTTCAACCTCCTCGTCCGAGTCGATCTTGGGTACGGCTCTCTGACGTCTCCAGGACAAAACCCCGGTAGCCGAGACCTCTATACCGGCTAGGGAAAAGTTCCTAAATCCTATCTCGTCGAAATCGATCATCGCGGTCATTTCACCTACGGTAATGTTACGACCGTGGTGATGCAGGATAGAAGTGATGATGTGGCAGAAGGGGGTGCGTACCCGACCCTGAGTGGTGACACTGGAGGCGTGTAGGATGGCGTGGAACATGTGAAGGACAATGTCAATGTCTAGGTGGTGGATCAACGCATACAATAAAAATGTGTGAAAAGGTCGCATGGTCACGATGTCCCAGGTGGATAAAGGTAGGAGGCAGCGGACCACAACTCTATACAGGGCGTAGTCCTGGACCTGAAGGTCAATGGACTGAAATCGTCTGGCTACGAGATTTCTAGCTTCCCTATAGAAGTAGGAGTGGAGAGTGTCTAGGGTAATGTGTGAGTAGGGAGCATCAAATGGAGGATCCCTAGGAGGATAGCAACAAAAGGTGGACTAAGAGAATCATAGTCCAAGAAATCGGTTAAGTAAGGAGGGTGTGATGGATAGAGGCATCCCTTGGACTGTGATGACAAAGCTAAGCTGATCTTGTCTGACTATATTATTATAGAATTCTACACATAAGGTTGTATTAATAGGATGAGTGCAGAATACTAGGTTATCGAGTTGGTAAAAGTTTATAACATTCATTGCCAATGGACATGATTGGGTGAAGAATTGTCTATTGAGATAGCTAGTTTTTATGGGCTTATAGGTTGTTTGAGCAAACTTGTTACAAAGTTCTAAAGTTGGGAACCTAGGATCGGGATTAGGTTCGGTACCGGGGTTTGCTTGGTTTGCTCGCCGTTTTCGGGTGGCAGCTCAGGGAGGCATCGTCGAGGATGAGAGCTTGAGAAGGTTGCAAGGTCACCTTGGAAAGAAGGGTTTTGAAGAGTAGAAGAATTTTGGGTGTGGAGAGAAGGATGGGGGCATATAGCCCTTTTATAGGCCTCGGCCGGGCACCCTAGAGGGAGAGGGCGCCCCAGACCACGAGGGCGCCCCGGAGGACGAGGGCGCCCCCCCCCCCCCCCCCCCCCGCAGGCTGCAACTGTCTTTTGGCAGCCTTTTTGCTTTTGACCATGGCTATGGGGGCGCCCGTGAGGGTCCGGGCGCCCTGGTTAGTTCCTTTTTCAACTTTTTGCCTTGAAGGATGGAAGTGAGAGGGGTGGGGGGGCGCCCGAAGGGTCACGGGCGCCCTAGTGACAATTTTTTTTTCTAATTTTGTTTTGATAGACTTGTTTGACTACTTTTGACCAGATTTGACCTGTTTGACCAAGTTTGACTGGTTTAACCATGGTTTGACCATCTTGACCATGGTTTGGCTACTTTGACCATAGTTTGACTATTGTTAGGTTAATGCCGTTCTAGACTTAAATGTTTGTATTTAAACAATAATGTAGTTAAATGAATTTTGATTAAGTTTGCTGTCTCACCCAATCTAGGGTTATCAATCATATCAGCTTTATAGGTTTTGTGAGACAGGTTTTGGTGGATAGAATTATAAAAAAAATTATGAATTATTTAAATGGAAATTAAATTAATTTTGAAAACAGTTGATTTTGAGTTTATACAAAAAAATGTTTGAATCTACACTCAACTGATAATTTGTGTTAGATTCGAATTTTACGAAGAATAATTTGAATTTGAATTTCAAAAATTGGCTTCCAGGTCTTGGCGAGGCACTAGGCCTTCTTTGGCTGTAGCCTTATTAGATCATCAACCCTTTCCTTGACAAAGCCTTTTAATGAAATTTCATTTTCAAGATTACTTTTTGAAAAATTCTATTCTAACTAGTTTGGGTCTTGGATCGGTTGCTTCGGTTAGTTTCACTAGTCAAAAGAGACCAAGTTGAGTATACTTGACCTTATTAGAATTGGCTTCCCTAACGTACTATCATCACACCTCCACCCAATACTATATTGTCAAATTTTAGTTAAGTTGGTTCAGTTCTTAACCTAACCAGTCCTAAGTCTAAGCATGGTAAATTACAGAAATTAAATAAACAAGCAATCATGCAATTTGAAAACAAGAATTGAAATTCATCTAACTATAAATATTGTTTTTAGTTTGGCTCCCCCTGGACTAAAGCCACGATAATGGTTTGGCAAGATGTGAATCTTGTCCTTGAGGATCCAATACTGATTTGATCTAGTTTGTTTGTTCAGGCACAATTTGGGTACCCATGCCTGAACTTTAGGTCTGGACTGGTTCAGTACAGCATAGTAGGATCTTTGTCTTGATTTGGTTCTATAGCCTAGTCCGGATCGATTTAGAACGAACTTCTATTTTCCAAGAATCATATCAAGACCCTTGGAACCAGAAGTGAATCGTTCTAAGGCTGATCTAAGGTCCTTAACTTGAGTTTTCAAGGAGGAGTTCTCTTTCTCAAGTTTTTCAACTTGAGTAGATGTTCCTTCTTGAACCTTCTCAGTTAAGGATCTAGAGTCAGCTCTCTCTTTCAGGAGTTTTACTTCCTGTCGGAGAGATTCGACTCGAAGTTTAGCTTTCGCCAAATCTAGAGAAAGATAAGAAATTAATTCATTTAATTGATTCTTTGAAAAACCACTTATAGTTATTTCGCCGTCCTCTGAGAATGTGAGTTTTCCGTCGTCCGGTTCCGATTCCGACTCGGTCTCGATTTCTTCTGAGGCGGTTAGGGCTAGGAGGTTCAACTGTGGGACCTCTTCTTCGGAGGAGGAGGACTCGTCCCACGTTGCCTGAAGTGCCTTCTTCCTTCTAGTCTTCTTGGTCTCCTTTAGGTTCGGACACTCCGTCTTGTAGTGATCTTTCTTCTTGCACTCGTAGCAGGTCACATTTGGTTTGTTCTTGTCATTTGAGGGTTCAGCTGGTTCTTCCTTACCTTGGCTGGCTTTCCTTCTATTGAATTGATTCTTCAATTCCTTGTAGTAGTTTCGGTCCAGTCAGACCAGCTTAGGTTGGTCTCCTTCATCGCCTTCTGAGTCTGTGTCTGAGTCAGACTCGAGTGTAGGTTGAGGCTTTTTCTTGGTTGTCTTTCTTGCTCTACCTGCAAGAAAAGCAATGTCATTCTCGGCCAAATTGCAGTTAGTCTGCTCATGTAATTCTAATTCAGAAAATAGTTCATCTAACTTTATTTTTGAAAGGTCCCTTGAAACCTTGTATGCATCTACCATAGATGCTCACAAGCTGTTTCTCGAGAAAGCGTTGAGAGCGTACCTTATCAAGTTACGGCTTTCTACCTTGTGACCGATTGTGTGTAGTCCGTTCATTAACTCCTGAATTCTGGGATGGAGCTGGGATGCTGTTTCATTGTCATTCATCTTGATCGTGTACAGCTTGTTCAGAAGGAGATCTCTCTTGCTGATTCGAGTGTCGGAAGTTCCTTCGTGCAGCTCGATCAGCTTGCCCCACAGCTCCTTGGCACTGTTGAATGGTCCTACCCGATTCAACTCTTCCTTGGTCAGGCCGCATTGAAGGGTCTGGGTCGCTTTCGCATCAGCTTCAATTCTTCTTTTCAAAGCGTTATCCCACTNCCCTTTTGGACTAAGTCCTAATTGTGCTTAAAATGCTTGTAGATTCGGTAGAAAAGTAAGATTTACATTCTATGAAGTTCTAGAAATGTTATTGCATGTGCCAAGATGTTGTTAGTCTCCTTTTGAATTAAGTTTTATTGCTTTAAATATGCTTAGAAAAGTTGCATTCATATTCCATAATGCTTTAGTAATGTTATAGAACCTTGTGTGATGAGTTTAAATGGTTAGAATTGCTAGTAATGTGTCATTGTATCATGCATGACTATTAAAGTTAGAATATCATTTTTAGATAGAAAAAAAAAAGAAAGTTCCGCATTTTTAGTCGTGCATTAGAGTCAAGAAGTAGACAAGTAGCGGTCCGTCTAAGGTAGAGAAGGCGGGGCGTTACAAGTTGGTATCAGAGCAGTTCCCATTCTCCAGCATCACACACACATCAGCATCAA
The DNA here is from genome assembly GCA_024364735.1 of Boesenbergia rotunda. NCBI lineage: Eukaryota > Viridiplantae > Streptophyta > Magnoliopsida > Zingiberales > Zingiberaceae > Boesenbergia > Boesenbergia rotunda. The sequence goes on from JAGFNQ010000537.1 coordinate 361,128, forward strand.
CCTTGCCGTCTTCAAGCAAGAAAGTTTTAAGTTTCAGTTTTTCTATTGCTCCTTTATTTAATTGCAGTATAGAGAAATGCTTAAGTACTTACTCATATGTGCATAGAACAAGGAAGCATGTTTAATACCTTAGTATCACGGAATCATGTTTAATCCCTAGAATGGATATTAGGTTACTAAGTAAGAAGACAAGTTTATACCTAGAGATGTAGTAGTGAATTCTTGTTCCCTTATGCATTGTTAGATGGCAAGAAGAGGTCGAGCTCCTAATGCAAGGGACAGAACTCCAGTTCAAGATAACAATGAGCCTGGCACAGAACAGCCAAACCTGATGGCAGTCATTGCTCAAATGCAAGCTCAGATTTCAGAGCAACAGAAGACCATCGCCACACTGATGGCAAATCAACACCCAGTGCCCCCTACACCACCCACAGCAGGAGTGGAAACTCCAGTGGTGGCTGATGTTCCACCAGTCACACAGGAGACCCCTGCCGTGAACCGAAGACAAGAAGCATACCTCGTCCAGTGGCAGAGGCTGAAACCTGAAAGCTTCTCAGGCACGACTGAGCCCTGGGATGCCCAGGCTTGGTTCAAGACTTTAGAGAGCACAATGGAGCTTCTTGACTGGCCAGAAGTCGAGAAGGTCAAATGTGCCTCCTTCTGCCTAACTGGAGATGCTCGTATGTGGTGGGAGCGGGTCAAGAGTAAGAGGATAGTCAACCAGATGAGCTGGACAGATTTCGAGCAAGAGTTCTATGAGGAGTTCTTCCACATGCGGGTTACCAACAAGCACTACGAGGACTTCATGGAGTTCAGACAAGGTAACCTACCAGTGGGAGAAGCAGTCGCGAAGTTCAACAGACTAGCTCGCCTCTGCCCAGAGCTAGTCAGCACAGAGAAGGAGCGAGTCAGACTGATGCTCCGCATGCTGAACCCTGAAATAGCACTCAACGTGAACAGCGGGACGCACCGACCCCAGACCAGCGAGGAGTTGGTCAGTAGTGCTCTAATCTCATAGCACTATCTGAATAGCATCAAGGCACAACAAACACAGCAGAAGCCAGTCCTGATTGAGAACAAGACAACAGGAGGCCAGAAGCCTCAGCCAAATAACCAGAACTGGAAGAACAAGAACCACAAAAGGAAGCAGTGGCCTGGCAGCCAAAAAGGAAACCCAGAGAACAAGCAAGCTAGGTATCCACCTTGTCCTAAGTGTGGGAGGACCCATCCAGGAGCATGCCTTTTGGGTGTAACTGGATGCTACTCATGTGGACAAGAGGGACACAGATCCAAAGACTGCCCAAACAAGTTTAAGGTACTTCCTCAGCAGTCCGTACAGTATGGAGGCAAGCCTCAGTTACATTACATGCCTACTATACTGGAGGGACCTCAGATCAGTCAGGGAAGGTTGGAAGCAGCACCAGTTCCAACCAATGCCAGAGTCTTTTCCCTCACGAAGGAAGAAGCTGCCAGCGCCTCCACGGTCGTAACAGGTCAAATAGTTATTTTTCAGCATTTAGCTACTACACTGTTTGACACTGGGGCGACCCATTCTTTCGTATCAGTACCTTTTGCTAGTAAGTTACAGGTGCCTGCAGAGAGTTGGGAGTCCAGATTCCTGACAACTCTCCCTTCAGGGGAAATCATGGAATCCACCCAGCGGCTCCGGGCTGTGCCAATCAAGATTTCAGACCGAGAGCTATATGTCGATCTAATAGTCCTTGCGATGCAAGACTTCGACATCATACTGGGCATGGATTTCCTCAGTAAGTACAGCGCTTCAGTGGACTGCCGTAGAAGGAAGGTGGTTTTCAGCCCAGAAGGAGAACCACCATTCGAGTTTCAAGGAGCCCCAAAGAGGAAGACTCAGAAATTCCTCTCAGCCTTGGCAGCCCACCAGATGCTAGAGCAAGGGTGTGCTGGTTTTCTTGCACACGTAGTGGACTCAGAAGCAAAGAAAGAACTCAAGCAGGAGGATGTACGGGTAGTCTGCGAATATCCAGAAGTATTCCCAGAAGAACTACCTGGACTACCGCCCAACAGGGAGGTGGAATTTGAGATTGAGCTGGTGCCAGGTACCGGTCCGGTCTCAAAAGCCCCATATCGTATGTCTCCTGCAGAGCTGAAGGAATTACAAGAGCAACTCCAGGAGCTACTAGACAAGGGCTTCATCCGCCCGAGTCATTCACCCTGGGGAGCCCCTGTACTTTTCGTCAAGAAGAAGGACGGGTCTATGCGTCTGTGCATAGACTACAGAGCTTTAAACAAGGTAACTATCAAGAACAAGTACCCTCTTCCCAGAATTGATGACCTATTCGATCAGTTGAGAGGTGCCACAGTGTTCTCCAAGATAGACTTACGTTCTGGGTATCATCAGCTAAAGGTTAAAGAAAGTGACATCCCCAGGACAGCCTTCAGGACAAGATATGGCCACTACGAATTTGTAGTGATGCCTTTTGGAGTGACCAATGCTCCAGCAGTCTTCATGGAGCTGATGAACCACATCTTCAGGGAGTATCTCGATAAATTCGTCATTGTATTTATTGATGATATTCTCATATACTCACAGACTCCAGAGGACCATGCTACACACTTGAGGATAGTGCTGCAGATCCTTCAGCAGGAGAAGCTCTATGCAAAATTCTCAAAGTGTGAGTTTTGGCTAGATCAGGTGACCTTCCTAGGTCACATTGTATCCAAAGAAGGCATTCAAGTTGATCCAGCCAAGATAGAAGCAGTCAGCAACTGGTGTAGACCCAAGAATGTCAGTGAAATCAGAAGCTTCTTAGGCCTGGCAGGATATTACAGAAAATTTGTGGAAAACTTTTCCAGAATAGCCTCTCCACTCACAGCCCTGACCAGAAAGAATCAGAAGTTTGAATGGTCAGATAAATGCGAGCACAGCTTCCTAGAACTGAAGAAAAGATTGACTAGTGCTCCCATCCTGACTGTTCCAGAGAGTGACAAGGCCTTCGACATCTACAGTGATGCATCCAAGATGGGCCTTGGAGCTGTCCTCATGCAAGACGGTAAAGTAATAGCATATGCCTCCAGACAGCTCAAGGACTATGAGAAGAATTACCCTACTCATGACCTTGAGCTAGCAGCCGTGGTTTTTGCACTGAAGCTCTGGAGACACTACCTGTATGGAGTGCAGTGCAGAATCTTCACAGACCATCAGAGTTTGAAGTACTTCTTCACTCAGAAGGAGCTGAATATGAGGCAGCGCAGGTGGCTAGAGTTGGTCAAAGATTATGACTGTGAAATCCTCTACCACCCAGGTAAAGCTAATAAAGTGGCAGATGCACTGAGCAGAAAATCCTGTGCAGCACTGATGTCCCTATCATCACTGTCTCTACCACTTCAGAAAGAAATAAAGGATTTTGGAGTCGAGGTAATAATTGGGCAACTTTCTGCATTGACTCTAGAGTCAACCCTGCTTGTGGATATACAAAGAAAGCAAAGTCAAGACCCAGAGATCCAGAAGATCAAGTAGGAGATCCAAGAGGCAGAAAATTCAGAGTTTCGAGTATCAGATAGTGGCATCCTCTATCTGGGAGACCGCCTTTGCGTCCCCAATGATGAGGAACTAAGAAAGAATATTTTAGAAGAAGGCCACAGTACCCCGTACTCTATGCATCCTGGTTCTACCAAGATGTACCAAGATTTAAAGCAAAGGTTCTGGTGGTCTGGACTCAAGCGAGACGTGGCCAGATATATCAGTACCTGCTTGCCCTGCCAGAGAGTCAAAGCAGAGCACCAGAGACCAGGAGGAGTTCTGCAGCCTCTTCCCATTCCAGAGTGGAAGTGGGAAGAGATATCCATGGATTTTATCACAGGTCTCCCAAGGACCACCCATGGACACGATGCAATATGGGTGATAGTGGACAGATTGACCAAGTCTGCCCACTTCCTAGCCATTAAGTTATCGCACTCAGTAGAGCATTTGGCGCATTTATATATGAAAGAGGTGATCAGGCTTCATGGAGTTCCGAAGTCTATCATTTCTGACAGAGACGGGCGCTTTGTCTCTCACTTCTGGGAGTGTGTTCAGCACGCACTAGGCACCAGACTTAAATTCAGCACAGCCTTCCATCCCCAGACTGATGGGCAGACAGAAAGAGTAAATCAAATTTTAGAAGATATGCTCAGGGCCTGTGCACTAGATTTTAAAGGCAGTTGGTGCAAGTACCTGTGTTTAGCTGAATTTGCCTACAACAATAGCTATCAGGCCACTATCAAAATGGCACCTTATGAAGCATTATATGGCAGGAAATGCAGATCACCCATATGCTGGCAAGAAGCTGGTGAGAAGAAAGAGATGGAGTCAGGACTAGGCAGCCAGACTGAGCTTATAGATGAGACCACTCAGGCTATCCAGATGATCCGCCAGAGGATTGAGACTGCCCTAGAGTAGACAGAAAAGTTATGCTGACACACGCCGTAGGCCACTTGAATTCCAAGTTGGAGATTCAGTATTTCTCAAGGTCGCTCCTATGAAGGGAGTGATGAGATTTGGCAAAAAGGGCAAGCTAGTCCTCGCTACATAGGACCCTACAAGATTATAAAGAGAGTTGGGAAGGTAGCCTATGAGCTGGACTTGCCAGAGGATATGTCCGCTATCCACAGTACATTTCATGTCTCTATGCTAAAGAAGTGTATTCACGATCCCAATCAAGTGATTCAGCCTCAGTCAGTGCAGATCCAAGAAGATCTTAGCTATGAGAGCAGACCGACACAGATAGTGGACAAAGCAGTTAAAAGATTAAGAAACAAAGAAGTGCCACTAGTGAAGGTCATCTGGCAGAATCAAAAGCATGAGGAGGCTACTTGGGAACGTGAGGACAGCATGAGAGAAAGATATCCAGAATTATTCTAAGTTCGAGGACGAACTTTTCATAAGGTATGGGGGATTGTAACGCCTCAAAATTTCCATTTTAAGTCCTTAAAGTCCTTGAAATTAATTAAAAATACTTTAGAAATATTCTTTAGATTTTTAGGAATTTTTAGAATATTTTTACGGATTTTTCTGAGTCCGTTTAATATTTTTATTAAAAGAAATAGAGTTTCGGCAAAAAAAAAAAAAGTTGCCTGGACGAGCTTTGAACCCGAGACCTCCCATGGGACCAACGACTTAAGTTGGTCGGGTTAACCAGGAGCCCCAGCAGGGGTGTGCTGAAAGAAAATAGAGAGATATTAAGTTGAGTTATAAGTTGGACTTAAATACCCTAAGTATAAATAGAAGAACTTAAGTGATTCTTTTATTTTGGTTCGGCAACATCCTCTCCTCCTCACCCACGCACGCGCCGACCCTCCCTCCTCCTCCCTTGGGCGAAAACAAAAGGGAACCTAGGTCTTCTTTCCTCCTCTCCTCTCCTCTCCTAAGGGGCGCCGGCTAAGGGAATCTCAAGGGGGTCGGAGCGTTTCGTTCGTCTCGACGAGAAGAACACGTAGGCGCGGACGGTTCGTAGAGATCTCAAGTTTCACCCAAGCCTTAGTCGTCTAATTTCGGTTGTAAGTCCAAGAAATCAAGGTAAGTACTGCTCACCTGCAGTAAGAGGCGGTTTTCCGCAAGAATTTTCCCTTAAAAGTTTTAAAAGAGATAATTACTTTTAGTTTAAGATTTTGCATGTGATCTTAGTTCATTATATGCTTATATATATTTGATAGAGTACCCTATGTGAGTGTAGGGTCTAAGAAATCTATAAGAAAAGAAAAGAAAGATAAAGAAGAAGAAAAGAGAAGGCCAAGGCCTTACGAAATCCCCAAAAGTCAAGACTTAGGGATTTGGGCACACAAGGTGTTCGATAAAATGCCAAGGCATTTAAAGATAAGAAAAAGTAAGTATTTTATTTTCTAAGGCCAGTACCCGGCGTCCAAGGGCGTCGTTAAAGAAATCCAGGTGTCCAATTCCAAGGTCTTGGCCCTGGTAGACCAAGGTCTGCTCTATTAGGATTGGCGGCTCGCTACCCCAACCTTTTAGGGAACGCGCATAAGATGGTACTTACGTCTTAAGTGGATCCAAGTGAGTTATTATTTTCAAGTATATGTTTTAGCAAAGTTTTTCTAAAGTTTAAGGAAGTTTTCTAAAAGTTAAAGAAAGATTTAATGTTAAAGAATTGCTAAAGTTTCAAGTTAAACCAAGAAAAAGTGAGTTAAGACTTATTAATGCTTGAGTATGCATGTTTTGAGTTATACATGTTTCAGTGTTTTTCTGTTAAGCATAAAAGTATCTCATGTGATTTCATATTGTTTAAAAAGCATGCTTGCACATTTCGAGATTTTGTGAGCTAGATAGTACTTGCTAAGCTTTATGCTTATTAGTTGCATTTCCTCTTACTGCAGGTAAAGGTAAAGACAAGCAATTCTGAAGGAAGGCGACGAGGCGGTGCTGAGTGACGTGTGTGTGGTGGCTGACCTTGGAGAGGTCCTTGGGATGAGACAGTTTAGCTTATTTGAAATGCAATGTTTAAGGTTTCCAAATTCCAAGTTATTGTATTATGGAGTTTATTAAACATTTATGCTTCGGATAGTTTACATGCTCAATTTTGTAGAATGAAGATTTTATGTCATTTCAATTAGTATGCATACTTTTGTGAATGCATTAGGTGAGCAAGGACATGAGTAGTTTAGCATGTGGATACATTGAATTTCAGACTTATTCTTGAGCTTATTATTCCCTTTTGGACTAAGTCCTAATTGTGCTTAAAATGCTTGTAGATTCGGTAGAAAAGTAAGATTTACATTCTATGAAGTTCTAGAAATGTTATTGCATGTGCCAAGATGTTGTTAGTCTCCTTTTGAATTAAGTTTTATTGCTTTAAATATGCTTAGAAAAGTTGCATTCATATTCCATAATGCTTTAGTAATGTTATAGAACCTTGTGTGATGAGTTTAAATGGTTAGAATTGCTAGTAATGTGCCATTGTATCATGCATGACTATTAAAGTTAGAATATCATTTTTAGATAGAAAAAAAAAGTTCCGCATTTTTAGTCGTGCATTAGAGTCAAGAAGTAGACAAGTAGCGGTCTGTCTAAGGTAGAGAAGGCGGGGGGTTACACGATCAAGCGTCGCAAGTTCCTCTCTATGATCGATCAGGACGGAGCCTGATCGGTCTGGTCAGGTTCTGATCGGTCTGGTGACCGATCAGGAGGCTGCCTGATCGGTCAGGTGACCGATCAGAAGGCTTAGCCTGCGAAACTTAGCAATCGCTCAATATAAGGGTGGATCGGTCCGATGAACGATCCACGACCTGTGATCGGTCTGGTGATCGGTCCAGGAGAATCTCAAGGAAATCGCGATTTCTGATTGAGCGTTGGGGATCGATCAGGACGGATCCTGATCGGTCTGGAACCAGCCTGATCGGTCGGGTGACCGATCAGGATCCTCTCTGATCGGTCCGGTGACCGATCACTTTAATTCAAATTGCATTGTCAGACGCTCTGATCGCGTCTGAACACAACCGATTCGCTGCCACTTTCCTCTGATATTTGATATGCTGCTTGATTTGCTGCTCTAATACTCTGAGTAAGTTTCAGGTGACAGGGGAGGATTCAAACACTCAAGGAGAAGTCAAAGAGAGCTTTCCTTGGAGCAGGTTTGTCCCTTTCTCCACACAGGTTGCAACGGCTGGATGCAGGACTGAAGCTGCTGACTGAAGCTTGGCCGAGGGAGCTCAGGAAGTTCAGTTAGGGTTCAGTGTAGCTGGCGCGTTGGCAGTGAGGCAGCTGGAGGCTGCTGGAGATGAGATCATCTGTTGCTTAGCGGAGAAACAAAAGGAACGAGAGTTGTAGTGTTCAGTATTGATCGAATCAAGTCTTGTGCTCTTGAGTTCCTGTGTTTTTGAGTTCTCCACATCAAGCTTGCTGTTCTTGAGTTCTTCAATCATTCTGAGCAAGCTATTGAGAAGCAATCATCATACTTGAGCACTTGAAGGAGAAGACAAGAGGCTTGGAGTCCGACAGTGGGAAGACACGGAGAAGGGTTCTTGCGTGAGATCGCCACTGGGTGGAGCTCAGGGAAGCTTGCTGTGTTTTTGTCCTTGCTAAGTGTTTGAGTAAGATCCTTCTTGTTGTTTCTTTGTGCTCATTCTATATCATTGTTTGAAACACACTGTGGGGAGGTTTCTCCACCGAGAAGGAGGTTGCTTCATATCCGGTGATCACCGGGGCTTGATCTGCCGACGATCAAGGGATCGCCCACCTTAAGGGCACGCCAAGGAGTAGGGGCAAGTTATCCCCGAACCTTGTAAAATCTCCTTGTTAGCGATCTTGCTAATCTTGCTAGTTAGGTTTTGGTTTTAGTTTCTGCAAGTTTTGTTTTCCTATACTTCCGCTGTGTTTTTAACAACTTCAAGTGCAGAAACTTGATAACTCTTCAAAGAAGAAGTGATTGGCTATATTCACCCCCCCTCTCTAGCCATCTCGTTCCCAACAGCTAGAACAACGCCATTAATCGATTACCTAATCGATTGGAGCCCTCCTTAATCGATTAACCGATCAATAAAGAAGACTTCTGTTCGTGAGAAACCCAGTGCTAATTGATTGCTTAATTGATTGATAGACCCTTTAATCGATCAGTCAATCGATTGGCATGAAACATTATCATCGACTAACTCAGCGCCATTTTGGATGAAGGATAAAATGGTAAAAATATAAGAATTGAATTCAATTTTGATAGATTCCAAATCAAGGAATTTAATTCAATTCTGTTATTTACTAACTCATTCCAAACCTAAGAATTGAATTCAATTCCTAATGGAATTCAATTCTTGATGAAATTCAATTAAATTTCTTTCCTTAAAAAGTTTTCAAACAGGGTGTTCAGGCCCTCTTTGAGTATGATATGATGATAATATTAGACCCTCTTTATCTCTATTTTATCTTATTATAGTTCATGTTAAAATTCATAACTAAAAGATGTACCTAAAAATCTAAAAGTTTGCGAATGTAATATTCTGCAAAATTTGGGAGATGAACTCATGACTATAACACAGCTATCACTTTTTGACAAAAAGAAGTAGGTTATCTGCGCTGAGAAAAAAGGAGAATACCTATATCGAAATTATAATATATTATTTTAAAATTAAAATTATGAAAAAGTGGTTGGATGTCTCAGAAATATAACTTTGAAAGGAGCTTGTTGGTGGGAGGGGTATAAGAGGAATAAGATAATTTTTTATGCACTCTTTGGTAAAAAAAATTATTGTACGTTTTTTTATAAATATATTTTTCTATGTATGTCTTTTCGGTAAAAAGTCGAAAAAATTATCATATCTTGACCGTCCCTAAAAAAAAATCTCACACTTTTTTAAAAATTAAATCATAAAAAACTTCGTTTAATAATAATAACTCATATAAAAAAACATAAGATTATCAACTGGCACTAATAATCTTTAGTGCCCGTTGTCTCCGGTATCAACAATGCACTAATAAGTGACAGTGCCGCTAGCAATTTACTTTTCTTCTCCGTCTCGAGCCCTAAAAATCAAGCCCCCGGCGTTTTTACTCTGTGACTCTCCTCTCTTTCACTCTGTGATCGGTTGGGACCATCGATCAAGCCCCCGGCGTTGCTTCCCTCAAAAATCCCTTTAACTATGAGCGGGTAATCTCTCCGTCCTTGCGATCATTTCTCTTTGCGGTTTTTCATATGTTGTAAAGTCTCCCCTTCGCAGATTTATCGTCTTACAGGCTTAAAAGGACTTTTGATATTTTATACTCAAGATCGATTACTTTTGTTGGGATATTCTATTTGCCTATCATAATAAGCCTTGAAAAGTACAATTTTTATTCTTTTGATCGTCACGTTTTAGTCTGAGTGGTTAAAATCTAACGCTATGGTATAAATGTTTATGAAGATGCTCCAACGAATGATACTACAGCATCGTAGCCACTGATGAAGCTATCTATGCAACTCTATTTCAGAATGAATCAGCTTATGTTATATTTCCATTTGTTTTGTTTAGTGGATAATAATCAGTTCAATGATTTTGCAATCGTAATAGTAATCAGGGGATTGTTGTTTTCTCCATGAAGGAGCTGCTGATCATATTCGGATAATACAAAAAGTCAGAATCAGTTAAACTCATTTGCATTCATTTACCTTCATAGACTGTTATTAGTGGTCTAATCAGTAATAACAAAAAGGAACCATAGGAAACGAATGCACAAAAGTCAGAACTAAATTTTGTTTATCTGTGGATTCTTACATATTTGGTTGTATGTTAAAAATGGAATTTTGAAGACAGTGTCACGCCTCGAGACCAACAGAGCCGCTGATCCAATATAAAATCGGACAACATCTCCCCTGTCCGACGGATAATTTACACATACACACAAATACCCACGCAGTATAATTGACCTCTGGCTTCAAAACAGATATATATCATATGGAAATAATGACATCATAGTATGGAATACCGTAAAAACTCACCTAAGCTGCCCCAAGGGCAGGCGCGCAGCAAAAACCACAACATAAAGTCCAATCAAGGACTCAAAATACAATTCTGCACGAATGAATAAAAATATAGGACTGTGATATAGAAATGAATAGAACGCCAAAACACATGCTATAAAGAAAAAACCAAATGCGCGGAAGCACCCATCAGAATGGAGTCGTGGGGACCTGGGATTAGCAACTGGGCTCCTCCGACGAGCTATTAACCCGAAAACAAAAGCATTGTAACGGGTGGTGAGTCCAAGTGGACTCTACGGGTATAGAGAAAGATATGAATGGCTGAACAAAAATAGCTGAATAAGCTATACCGAAACAACAGGATACAGTTTCAACAGGAATATCAGAATATGCATAACTGAAAGTAACAAATAACTGTACATACCAGAAAATCAACCTATCCTGATCATAAAAGGCTCGTATTATACGAGCAAGTACAGGGTCATTAAACCACACAAATGATATATCTTGTATGTGCATGTCAAACAAGTGCAACAAATAAATGCAACAATCACAATCAAATGCACAATGCATCATAAGCACATGATGCAATGACATGATCACCCTTGACACCAGTCAAGCCACCGAGAGATGCAATAATGTGTCAGCCGAGTGGGTAGAGCTATGACACTATACGCACTCTGCAATCACTACTCATGAGTGATCGAGTGAACAAGATGCTGGCGGGGGACTACCGCCCTACCCCATGTATATATGAGGGAGCATCACTCTCATCTCCTCTGGTCTATGGAAAGAGAAGGAATCTCTGCCTGCTACCACGCTCCGGAACCACTACCCATGAGCGGCCGAGCAGAGCAGTACAGAGCAAATGCACACACCCAACGGTATCCACTAACTCATGAGTGGTTGTGTGTGCATATCATATACCGGAAGACGATAGACTCAACTACAAGGAAGTCGTTGATTGCTGGCATGCAACAGTGCAGGGATGGTGCATGACTCTAAACACATGCAACCCCTTTCGGTCATCGTACATAACTCAACCTAACATGCACAGGTCGATCACAGGTATAATAACCTAACCATCATGCAATTAGACACACAACCAAGTAATAATAGAAATCAAACCATGCAGATATATGGTGACATGCCTCTATATCTATGCACACATGCATACATGATTACTATACAGAGTGAGATATCAATAAACGAGACTGTATAGAAAGGAATAGATCATCTCAAAGATCAAGCAAAAGTATTAAGCAGGATAACAAACCTAGCAGGTTTAAGGTAAATAAACCTACTGCAATAAACATAAATAGCCAACGTATAATGATAAAGTGGAATTACAGATACAAACAAGAAGTACCTGCCTCAAAAGTAGGAGTTCGTATCAAATGAGAACCTTCCGTTCAAAAGTCCGAAAGCAAGTCAGTGCCCTAGAACCATATATACTATTTAGCCACGTACATATGAAGTAAATAGCTAAATCAAATTCTAGCTCTACTGCAGGTCGGTAACGAACCAAACCCTAACCAAAATAACCTCACTGAGGACTCAAGAACTAGACTAACTCCAATACAGGTTAATCTCAAGATCAGCTAATTAATTAGTAGACAAATTAATTCAACCTGATCTAAGCATCCCATCATCAAAACCAGATATGTGCAAGGGTGACTCGGTAGAAACTCAATCAAATTAACCACTCCTCTCCCACCTAATAATCACCGCATCAAGGTCACAACACAAAGATAGGATTTCTAACTGGATGCATCAGATTTAGGACAACAAGAGCCAATTCCCTTTAAGGAACTCTTGGCCTATCAACACAAAATCCCAAATGCACAACAATCTCTACCAATCCAACTCCATCCAAATCAACAATGCTAAACATTCTAAACACAATTCATCCAACTACAACTTTGGGAAAACAACTCTAAAATAGAATTGCATTTACAACCCCAAAACAGAAGATACACTCAAGCACGGTAGTAGCTTGGTTATGATGATATACCAAAATCTAGTTTCAAACCCCCAAGGTTCAGAGACAAAAACCCAAACAGAATTCCAAAGTGGAGAGAAAGAGAAATCACCACTTGATCAATTCACAGAAATTGGATCCACGACCAAAACCCACTCACAACAGTAGCTTAAGTCCAATAGCAAACACAATTCTAAATCCAACACAACAAACCAATCTAAATAGAGATTTTAAATCAAAACTTAACACTTAATTTTCTGAACAAACTCATCCAAAAATGTTTGAACAAGTTCTACAGATCACACAAATCAATCACGATTCTAGTACGATCGATCCAAGTAAAACACTGCTTACCTGATCGCACGCAACCCTCCCTTGCCTGCTTGGTTCTGACGAAGCTACTCCCAAGATCTCAGTTCATCCCAGTGCTAAGCAAGAGAATTATCATCAACCACAATGGCAACCTAGTTGGCACCGGCAAGAACAGCTTAGCCCTGATCTGGGAAAAGCCACTTTTGAGCAGGGAGCTCTGGATCGGTGTCACTGTCGGTTGTGGATCTCGACAAGGAAGGTGGTCGTAGGCTAGTTCAACTCCATCCTCACCTAAACCCTCCGATCGCTTGTCCCCCTCTGATCGCGACCTAATGAGGAGGTGGGGCGGAGCAGCAACGTTGAGAGATAGGCTCTTGGTCGGCGTCCTCAATCTATCACCGCCGGTGATGACAACGAAGATCTAAAGGGCTGCTTCAGTTCACGATCAAACGGGGAGAGGGCTTGATTGCAAGGAAGGAGGAGTGGCATGGCGTCGGGCGGATGAAGCGAGGAAGATGAGTGAAAGGGCAAAGCTTAAGTGATGGTACATTTGAGCCCTTAGGTTTAGGTTTAGGTTTAATCACACTTAAGCCCTAAAAACTTAAGTTTCAAAGTGGTTTAACCCTCTAATTTTAGTTTGGGAGTCGGAAACCCTAAATCTTCTTCGGAAAAATTTTCGAAAAATTTTCTAGACCGAATCCGAAGTGCCGTATTTAACAGATAGGACGAGTGTTTATCAGTCAATTCTTACATATTTGGTTCTCGTTGTTAAAAAAGGAATTTTGAAGACAGGATGAAAAATTCACTGCCTTTTGTTGATTGGTAAATAACTTTTAAGATAGGTCAACAGTGTCATCTTGCATAAATAATTTAGTTCAAGTAGTATTAAAAATACAAAGGCTTCTGTTGGGATACTTTGATGTCTAAAAATTGGACTTCTTTTAGACCAATGATTGAGAAAGTTCTTCTATTAAATTCAACTAATTTATTTAATAATTGGTGATCTATGTTACTCTGAAAGCTGAGCAAATGTGATATTTTGGTCTCATTCCTTCTTTGAGTTGTACTTCAAGCCATGCTACTCTAGCACTTGAATCCAATGATTTTGGTTTGGAGCAATCTAATAATGAAGTTTGTATCTAATGCAGCCCCTCTTGGTTGGTTGATAGTAAAAGGATTGCTACAAAGATAAAAAGTGCATCGGAAGCATTGGATCCAAGCAGAGCCATTTGGAAAAGCAATCCAACTAAAGTTTGTCCTAGATGTAACCACACTATAGATAATAGCGATGTATGCTTCCTTCTTTGATATGGGTTTCTATGTCGAAATTAATTATGATGATTTACCAAAAAAGATAATTCCTAGCAAATCCATGCACCATAATCCATTTAATCATCTAAATCATTATAATTCTCTTCATTATTTAAACAATATACTCAATATGATTGCAGATACTTATAGGCTACAAATGTATTTTCTTCATTTTTTTGTTTATTAGTTTTCTCGTAATAGTTTACACATTTGTAGCAATAGTTATTAGTTTTCTCGTAATAGTTTACACATTTGTAGCAATAGTTAGTTTGGGGTGCTCTCTAATGTGTATAAGTTCCATCTTTGTAAATACAATTGATTCAGTTTATCCTCGTCTATTTTTCTGCATTAGCTTTTTCAATCTACTTTATAGTACAAAATGATAACTGGTTTAGGAATCTTTTGAACATGCATGAGTTCATGCATATTATGATATCACGAAGTGCATTTCATCTTATGAAACTGCAAGCTGTGACATATCATCATATTGATTTTCTTGACTGTGCAATTAAGTACTTGCAATAGTTATAGGTGTTAGGGTACAAGTCTCGTATGGAGTTATGCATTTAGGCTATGTTTCTTACAAAGAAAAGGCAATAGTTTGGGAAAAAAAAAGATAAAGGAAACAAACTCTTAGGAAATAATTGTGAAATATTTTCTATTCAATTATTTCCTTGGAGGGAACAAAAAGAGAGGATTTTTTTTTAATTTTTTTTTTCAAAACTTTATTTATCAAAAACATTCATAAAAATGGTTTTTAAAAAGAAAAAATATCTTGATTTTTTTATTTAATCTCTATTACATGCAAAAGTTAGTTTTCTGTCCAAATTGGAAGGAGCAATATAGAGGGAAATTGGAGAAGATTTCTTGTCTTTTCTTTTCCTCATTTTCAACAACGGAAATGGAGAAAAAGTGTCGTTGAGAAGTTTTTATAATTTGAACAAGTTCTTAGAGTTGAGTCTAAGATGTATGCCATTTAATAGTCCACGTAAAAAAAACATGAAAGTCTGTGTTATTTTATCCCAATTAAAATGTCAATATTATCAGAGCCTTCCTTTTAAGCTTAGATTTTCTATAGCAATCTTGTGAGAAGGCTGCCAATTTCAGAAATGACTGCCCCTCATCCATTCATCTTCGAATGCTGCACTTTGAATTCTATTGTATTATCATCAATTCCCTCTCTGACTACTATGTCTTGTTAAGCTCTCTAAGTTTGACTTCTTGACCAATTTTGTGATACCTTATTTCTGCTAGTTGGGACCCAAGCTCTTACTCAATCTTCTCTTTGTGAGCTTAAACGCCAACATCCAAGAGCAACCTTCTGGTGCTCTCAAGTCCAACTGTGAACTGCCATTTCAAGATATCTTCTATGGCTTCTTGTGTATTGCTGCTTCGTGTTGTGGGAGTGTTATCTGGTTCTTCTTCCTGCCACCTTCTCCAGCTCCATCTCAAATTCCATATACTGTCTCAATTAGGCTGTGCCAACCTCTATTCTGTTGCCCCTTGCGATACCTCCTTACAAAGAACAGCATCATCCACGAGATTTTCTCAAGGCTGCCTTCCCTCCAAACCTATAAGTAGAAGTTCTTTTCCTTCTGCAGCTACAATGTTCTGCTCTTCAGTGCAGTGCCTATAAAGATGAGTGATTACTTTGAAGAGTGATAATAATCATAGTCAAATTTTCTGACTAAGAAGTTAGATCCAATTATTTAAAGAATGTAATATAATACCAAGAGAATATTTGACTAATTAACATTGATTATAGTGTTAGATATAGGTTTTAGTAATTATAAGACAAAACTAGTTTTAGAATTTTATGCAACAATGAAATTTGTAGGATGCTAATGTAAGACTTTCTAAAGATTGAAGAAAGAATTTTGGAATGAAGAGTTTGATACTATCAATTTGACATGGACTTTAATGGAAAATAAGGCTAAGAAATGGAGTGTCTAAAGGTGGAGGTGTGGCACACAGAGAGAATTGGTGGTGGTGTAACGAAACTATTCAGCAAGAAGATTGTGATGAAGATATGATTAATAGGATAAGAATGGACAGTTGAACTAAATAGAAGATTTTAAAATATTGTGTAATTATTGTTCTTTAGGATAAAAGAAAATATTATAAGATTGTGCATTTGCGGTAAGACCCACTCTATGCATATTGCTAGTGGTATTGTTTTGCTTATAGCTTTGTGGTGGAATAATATCCATGTAGTTGGTCCAACTAATAGAGAATAATATGGCTTGATTTTATGATGATGATGAGCATGGCTGAAAGGATGGTTGTCCTTATATAACTTGTTTGTGGCAGCTTAGCTCACAATTTGTGCGGCTGCATAAGAATACAAAACATACACATTACTGGGACATTGGGTTTTTCTGTATATTTAAGTGCCTTTGGTTGCTAGGTTACTTGATAATTTAATGCATTTTTTGAACAGATCATCATTCCTGAAGCATTTGCCACTTGAGTAGGAAGACCGTGGCCAGCATGGTGATACTTTCGTTTGATCTTCTCATATTGGTCTACACTTGTAATTGAAATTTATAACAACACAATATCATCAATGGAATAGATCAAAAGCACCTTGATTAGTTTGAGATATATGGTTATTTTGAAGCAACAATAGGTAGAAATTATATTGTTACCACTTCCTATTCTGTGACCTGTGACCACTGTGTAGACTATGCAAAGAAGAAAATGGCTTATATGTTTAGAACTATATTCTGTTTTAATTTTCATTCCCATCTCAAGGTAAGTTTCTCTCCATTTATACTTTTTCAATAAACTCTATAATGTTATGCCTATGAAGAAATTTGCTTCGGAAGTTGTATCATTATTGATAGTTGCAATTGCAATTATTATATTTTTATAAAGCTCATCCTGCAAACCGTTTTAATTAAACATGACATACAGTTCTATCCCTTGAGGTTCAAAGCATCTATAATCCTTGCAAACCAAATTATATACATCTGACATTTTTTTTGAAGAATGTACATTAAGTTCATTCAATGTCCAGGTTGTCCAGGAGTGGCCAGGATTGCCTAAAGGTGTGAAGTTTGATCCATCTGATCAAGAGTTGATTTCACATTTGTTAGCAAAAGTTAAGACCGGTGATGCAATACCTCATCCTTTTATTAATGAATTCATTCCAACTGTTGAAGAGGAAGAAGGAATTTGTTACGCTCACCCACAGAAATTACCAGGTAACATTTGATATCTATTTCTCTTATTTTGGCAGTTTATGTCTATCTTCCTTTTTAAATTTGCAAATATTGCATTATGCACTTGTCACATTCATTATTATGTCACTTGCAAAAACAAAAGCCTCTATCCGTACCTTCCTGCTCACTTATTCTTCCACCTTTTTCCTTTTATTCTTCATGTTTATGTTTGACTGCTATGGTGAAGGTGATAAGATGGTTATGGAGGTTATTGATGGAAGCGATGTCAAAGAGAGAGAATGCGAATATTTTAGAATTTCTCGTACTTACAATGATTTGACAAAAAAGAGTAATGATAGGGACAGTGAATTTGGACAGTGAATGGGACAGTGAATGACGTGGCAATTATTGTGTACACGTCCGATCGTCGATCGGACACTATCGGCGGCCTTCGGCCGCCGCCCCGAACCAAACTATACCCTGGGGGGCACGGTGAACCCGTCGGGGATCGCCGCAATTGCGATCTTGCATCATTGACCGTCGATTTCGATAGGTTCACCGTTGCCGGCGATCCTGACGAGTTCACCGTCCTCCGAAGGTATAGTTTGATTCAGGACGATAATCAGAGGCCATCGGTGGTATCCGATCGGCGATCGGACGTGTACACATTAATTGCACGTCATTCACTGTCCCATTCACTGTCCCAAATTCACTGTCTCAATCATTACTCGACAAAAAATTCACTCTTCCATTTATTTGTTATGTAACTATTGTCCCGACTATTTTGCACTTAATAGCAGACAATCTTCGCTTCTTGTTAATGGGCACATATGATCATGTACCAGGTGTCAAAAAAGATGGGAGTGCATCTCACTTTTTCCATAGAACTTTCAAAGCATATAATACTGGGACTAGAAAGAGACGAAAGATAAGCACTCATGGCCATGGAGAAGTGCGCTGGCACAAGACTGGGAAGACCAAACCTGTAATTGTTGATGGGAGACATCTTGGGTGTAAAAAAATAATGGTTTTGTATATGAGCAACATGAAGGGGGAGAAACCTGAGAAAACAAATTGGGTAATGCACCAGTACCACCTAGGCACAGGGGAGGATGAGAAGGATGGTGAATATGTCGTGTCCAAAATATTCTATCAGCAGCAACAGGAGCAGACCAAGGCAGGAGATAGAAAAGGACCAGACTTTGTTGATGCTGAGTTAGACCATTCTCCTGGCAGCATACAATCAGTATCATCTCCACAGAATGCCGATAAGCAAGAGAATTTGGACATGTTAGACCATTCTCCTGGCATACAATCAGTATCATCTCCACAGAATGCTGATCCGTCATTTGATCAGGTGACCATATTATCAGTATCATCTCCACACAATGCTGATCCGTCGTTTGATCAGGTGACCATATTTGTTCTGTACCAAAATTTTCTGTACAAGCTAACTACTTAGTTGAACAAAAAAGGGGATAAAATTACATGTATATCTTCTTGTAGTGTATTAGTATTTCATGTCCTCCACATTTTTCCTAAATCTCCACTTCATGGCATGACTTATTTAATCAAGTTAATACAAATATTATGCCACCAAAATGATCATTTTATTTTGTCCTTAACATGCATAGAGTCAAAAAATCACTCGTGGCATAACAGTATAGTAACACATTAGTTTAGATTAAATGAGTCATGTCATATACTGAAGTGGAGATTTTGGTAGTAGTAGGAAGTATGGAATGCTACTAGGCTACCACAGATGTACATATAGTTTACCTAAAATGAGGATATATAAATTTCAGACGGAATGTCTTAATGGAAAATATTATACTTTTTTGATGTAATCCACCTGGTTTTAAAATACTCTGTATTACATTTGAGTGTTAACTCTGGTGATGAAGAACATCAGGTGCTTCTTGAGGACAATAAATTTGAACAAGTCGAACAAGTTGACCATCCTACAGGAGGTTCAAAATGGTGGGAAAGTGAATCACAGTACCTGTTGAATTCACAGCAGTTGGCAGAGAATATTGCTATTTGCGAGGAGTTCCTTCAAAGCCAATCTTCTTGCGCTGATGAAACAGCTGAAAAGAGCACACATTGCCTCTCTGATTATGCACACATTGGCGCTGAAGCTTTGAAAAAGGATTTGGAAGAATGCCAAACTCTAGAATCTGCAAGGCATCCTAACATTGAACATGATACGCCTCCGGATCTTCGGCTGAGCCAACTTGTAAGCACTACATTTTAGAAGTATTTGAATAAATATTTCCATTAAGTGGGCTACAACTAATGTTCATGTATTTTCTGTGGTTCTGTTCTGATTTCTACCTTATCTCGTTTAGGAATTTGGATCGCAAGATAGCTTTTCCTGGGCGTTTAACAAAGTTGCAGATTGATCGTCTTCCATCACTTTTGACAGGTCCAACAATCTCTTCCATACGTGTTAGTGAGGATCTATTTTGGAACCATACATGTTAGTGAGGATCTATTTTGGAATTGGCATAATTTATCCTCGGTCTGATAAGCATTGTATTTATGGATCACGCAACTTCCAGTCTTTTTTGCTAAAGTCAAGGCTAGACCATCCAATTTATATTTCGCTCGACCTTATATAAGTTATAGGTAACTTTTGCAACGATAGGATACTCAGACATAAAAATTGACCGACTTTTGGTCTATGGCTTCATGGCTTTGATTCATGAGTTCATTTTGGTGTTTTCATCTTAAAATCATGGTCATATTTGATTAGAGTATAAGTTTCATGTAACTTTCAGTACAAAATCAACCTGTCGATATCATCAAGATTAAATAAAGCAAGATTTTTTGATTCTTCTATTTGCTTCCCGTTCAAGTCTCGTACTACCTTCCCACTTCTCAGCTTGACAACTGGATTCACTTCAGCCTATCCAAGGAATTTTCCAAGGGTTCTTGATATTGAAATTGCTACCGGCGAAACATGAGTTTCTAGCATGTTCGTATGGCTGGTCAAAGTGTCTATAGAGGTTCTCAACTCCTTAATCATAACCTCATGACTTGAATATTGCTGACGGAACTTCTCATTAGCTTTATATTGTGTTACAATGAACCATTCCATTATCTTTTCCAAGTTTGATTTCTAGGGTTAAGACTTAGAAGACTGCCATAGCTTCCTTGGCCTTGAGGTTGGCCTTGGTTGTTTCGATAGGAAAAATTTGGGTGGTTCCTCCATCTCAGTTTATAAGTGTTGGAGTAGAGGTTGTTCAGTCTTTGATTGAAATTATTGATAGTGTCCACATGCTCTACTTGATTTCTTTGCATAGATTCTATCATCGAACAACTCTCCCCATCGCACCCAGAATTTTCACAGATATCACAAGAGGCAACTATGATAGTAGCAGAATTTATTTACATAGAATTCAACTTCTTGTTCATTGCATCAAGTCAGGCTGCCATCAAATGTATTTGGCTCACTTGATGCATTCCCAGAGTTTATGCTGGGGTGCTTCTCTAGTTGGCCATTGGTGTTGGTTGAAAGTCACATTTTTTATGATTTCTTCAGCCTCAGCTTGCAGAGTCTTTTTCATGAGGGCCCCTCAAGAGCTGAGTCAAATGATACCTTCGTCAGATATGAGATTTCATTATAGGTGTGAATCATCAACCATCTCGAGTCCATGATGATGGGGGTATTGTTAAAAAAAACTTTTAAATTGGTCCCACGACTCAAAACAAGGACTCCCATCTTTTTGCATGAAGTTGGTGATCAAATGTCTCATATGAGCAGTCTTGCTTAGCAGGTAGAACTTGCTTAAAAAACCTAAGCTCACATTGATCCTATATTGAGATGCACTAGGGAGGTAATGATAGTAACCACAGCTTGGCTTTGTTTTAAGTGAGAATGGAATATCAACCGTATGACATCCACTGAAACTCCATTCTATTTGAGAGTGTCACATCTCTAAGAAATTCTCTAGATGCACATTGAGAGTATCACTAAACAAAAAAGAGTAATTATGATAGATAAAATGATGAACTAGGTTGTGATAACGTAAATCATTCTCTAGAAATTACAAGTGAATGTGCATCAATTAATGCCTAAAAATGTATATAACCTATAGGTCCATTACAGGCCGACAAGAAGGGGGATGAATTGTCCTGCGAGTCAGAATTCTATCTTATGCAAGTTCTTACAAAGATAGCAAATTAGTCTATGCAGTTAAAATAAATAAAATCATAAACAATTAAAATCGACTAGTAAGAGACAAGAAAATTACTTGGTTGCAGCCAGGGTAGTTGATAATCGAAGGTAGTTGAAAGTACCACTATGAAAATCTTCTTCGTTTATAAGCGGAGTAGCCTCTTATAGACTTTGAACAACACAGGAAAAAGCTAGGAATATGTAGTATAAGAGTTGATTAAGAAACTTAACTTCTGGGGATATTTATAGCCCAAAAACTCAAGTTACCATTGTGCTAACATGAACCTGAGGCGCCTTAGATGGATAAACATTTATCCACGCTACCAACGATAATCTATTGATAATTTCTATTCTAAGGCACCTCAGTTCCGACTTGAGGCGCCTTAGTGCGCCTCAGTTCATCTTTTGCACAAAGATGATTCTTTTGGCTGAGGTGCCTCACTCATCAACTGAGGCACCTCCGATTGGTCATGTTGACTTTGACTTTCTTATCCTTCTTCCGCTGGGGTCTCTTTCGGCCAACCAGAGCTAGGATCACCCGAATTCGACTCTAGCCTTTCGCCTCGAACGAGCTTCCTTTCTGGTTTCTCATCCCTTAGATGTCGCGCACAATCCTCTCACTCTATCGGTGTACTCTTCCATAGTCTTCGCATCCCTCGGATGCACCGAGCCGTCGATTCCCTTTCTCGTGCCATACTTCTCATCTGCATCTTTCATTTGACTTCCTACGCTCCTAAGCTCCTGCACACTTAGACATAGTGATCAAAACAGACCAGGGCACAACTTGACTTGGTTGATCATATCAAAATCAACCTAGAGTACTTACAATCTCTCTCTTTTTATGTGCATCAACCCAAGTTAAATTAGAATAATCAAACAAGAAAATAACATTGTTTATTTAAAACAAATATTGGAATTTAACACAAGAAATATTATAATTAAATTTCAAATCGACCAGATTGACCTCCCCCTTAACTTATACTTTATTATTCTCCCCCTTTAATTACGTCAAAAATAGGGGTAAAGTAAATAACGTTATGAAAAAAAGATTTTCAGTATTTTTCAATTTGAAAATACGTATTTTGTATAAAAATTTTAAAAAAATTATTAGACTGTTAGAAAATTTTCAAAATTTTTGACAATGTGTTAATTTAATAATTTTAACCGTACAAGAATTATTAGATTGAAATAATTTTTTATTCAAAAACAATTCATTTAATCACAGAATGATTTTTTTAAAATCAAATAATCATGTAAAAAAGACATTTATAAAACAAAAGATATTCAAGATTGATTTAGGAATCTAATATAAATTTCTACCTACATGATTAATTAAGAATTTTGAAGGAATATAATTCTTGGGCACTTTTATAGTCTAGCCCCTGTGGTTTCTAACATTCCAATTAAGACCTCCATAATAGTACTTTTTGAAAGAGAAATTTAAACATATGCATGCATGACTACTTTCTAATTTTACTATTCGTTTTTTTAATTTTTCATTTTCAAGCTTTAAAGAATCATACATATCTAAAGGACATGAGTGAGCTAATTCTTTCTTCAAATCTATATTCTTAGTCTCAACTTACACATGGATATAAGCATGGATCTAATACCAAAATATAGTTTATTGTGAGGAAGTTTGAATACGTCACTTACCATTTCGTCGTATCTGAAACTAGACGGTCCTCCTTCACTGTTGCTTTCTTCTGTTGAGTCTCCCCTTTCATCGATGCTCATGTCGAAGGTGCTTGCTTCGTTGTCCTCTCCTTGACGACCCTCTTTCTTCTTGTTCTTCAACTTTGGACAATTTTCCTTTATGTGACCCTCCTCATCACAGTAGTAGCATCTGACTTGTCTCTTTCTTGGAGACCATTTCTTTCCCTACATCTTAGGGAACTTGTTAGACTTAAATACCTTATTTAGCTTTTTTACCACAAAAGTCATTTCTTCGTCACGATGAAGATTCCGAATCTGAATCAGTTCTTTTCGCATTCAGGGCAATATTGTTTATCTTTTTCTTTCTCGATCATGCACATCGAGATTCATGTAATTCGAAAATGAAAAATATCTTGTCAACAGTACTTACCTCCAAGTCCTTTGAGATATAGTAGGCATTACTATTGAACTCCACTCCTGGGTTCCTGGAAAGGTATTGAGGGCATACCGAATTGAATCGTGATTTGATACTAATTCGTCTAAGTGGGTGAGTCCGGTGATCAATTCATTGATCTTCGCATGAAGCTTAGCGCTATCTCTCCTTCCTTCATTCGAAGATTTTGTTGGGACAATCTATAGTCCGGAGTGACCATGTGTTTTGATGTTTGAGCAAAAGGTTTAAGTTAGATTCACCCTTATGTTTGATATGTGTATGTGAGTGTGCAGGTCTTGCAGGATACATATGGACTTAGCTGGACGGCTTCGGGACCGGTGCAGGAGGGCATGGGAGACAAGCCGTGGGCTTGTATGCATCCGAGGGACCATGGACAAAGCAGTGACGATGAGCCGAGGGAAGCGGACTTCGGGGCATACGTGAATGATGGCATGGAGGCAAGCCGAGGGCTTGTGTGCGTATCTGAGGGATGAGAGCCAAAGTCGAAGAGGGCTTAAAGGCAACATGCCGAGGCTGTTGGAGAAGGAATGATGAGTCAAGGGAAGCGGACTTCGAGACATACGTGAAGGATGACATGGAGGCAAGACGTGGGCTTGTGTGTGCATCTGAGAGACGAGAGCCAAAGTCGAAGAGGGCTTGAAGGCAACAGATCGAGGCTACTAGATGAAGCGTCAGCTGAGTCGTGAGGGTGTGAGTGCTGAGAGAATTGTAGTCGGGAAATCTTAAGGTTCGAGTGCTGAGTGAAATGTACTCGGGAAGGGAAACCTTAGGTTTAAGGGTGGACCAGTCGACTGATGCTTGATCAGTCAACTGATAAAGCCAACAGAAAGATCAGTCGACTGGTACTGGACCAGTTGACTGATGGCACTTGGAAATTCGAACGTTAAGCTGTAACGGTCGAATCTAAGTGAGACCAGTCGACTGGTAATGACCAGTCGACTGGTAACGGTCTTCTCAGCCTTGAGCACTATTTAAAAGGACTCGGTTTTGGCTAAGAGTTCTTGATGAAATTGGCTTTAGTTAAAGGCCAATTAGTAGTCTTTGTGCTCAGGAGTGTTGTCCGGATTGTGGCGAGGTTTTTCCACCCACAAGGAGCTACACGAGCTAGCCGGAGGTCTTCCGGGGAGTCATCTACCGATATATCGGGATCGTCCACCTTACGGACAACCATGG
The DNA here is from genome assembly GCA_024364735.1 of Boesenbergia rotunda. Classification (NCBI taxonomy): domain Eukaryota; kingdom Viridiplantae; phylum Streptophyta; class Magnoliopsida; order Zingiberales; family Zingiberaceae; genus Boesenbergia; species Boesenbergia rotunda. The sequence goes on from JAGFNQ010000537.1 coordinate 385,774, forward strand.
AGTAGAAGTTTCATCTCCGAATCACGTAAATTGGTTTATCTTCGTAGTTGTTAGTTTTTATTATTTGTTATTTCGCTTGCGAACTAACAACGTGTAGGAAGAAAACCACGAGTAAAGTGGGTGATCGAGAAAGTTGCTATTCACCCCTTCTAGCAAACGGTAAGGTTCTAACAAGTGGTATCAGAGCTAGGTTCGCTCGTCTACGGACTAACCGTCGAGAGAGCAAAAAGCTAGAGGAAGATGGAGTCGGAAGGTCCGCTTGGATGGGATATTCGGATCCCACCTTCGTACGATCGAGATGACTTCGATTATTGGAGGAAGCGATTGGAGACGTGGTTCCAAATGGATTGAGATCATTGGACCGCATTGGAAGTGTCATTTGAAGCTCCAACGGACAAAAAGGGAAAACACCTTCGACTTCGGTATTGGACTAAGAGTCAAACGGAAGAAGCGGAGGCGGATAAGGAGGTAACTAGAATTATATTAAATTTATTACCTCCATATACTGTGTCAAATGTAGGAGAATACAAGAATGCACATGAGCTATGGAAAAAGGTGATAGCTTTACATGAACATTCAACACAAAAACAAGGAGAAGAAGAGTCTAAGGAAAAAGGGTCATTGGTCCAAGAGAAGGAGAAGGACCAATCGGAAGTTGAGTCAAGTTCAACATCCGAAGAGGAGGAGAAAGTGGAATCATCCACATCCTCAAGTGAGGAAGAAATAGAAGAAGTCTCCACATCAAGGATGGGGGGTGGAGGAAAGATCATCCTTAATGTCAGAACAAGAAGAAGCTTCCACCTCCATCAAAGCAAAGTCAAAGGATCACATAATTTACTTTGGGTGCAATCAAAATGGACACTACAAGGATAAATGTTCATTGGGTAAGAAAAAGGAGGTAAACCCTAAACTCAATTCAAGTAATTTGAAAACTAACATGAGTTGTAGGGATGGAGCAAAGAAGGATAAGAAGCATATAATTTAGTACCAAGTGCCCAAAGAAAGGAGAAATCAAGAAATTGGCGCACTTGAAGAAATTGGAAAAAAAAGAGGAGCTTAAGTCAAGGGGGAACTTCAAAAGTAAAAGGGAAGGTAATCTCTTATTTAAAATTAAATCCAATTTCAAATTCTTATATGCTTGTTAAGAATAATCATGAATTTAGATATAATGATAGGAATAGGGTTAACAAGGTAGATAATTCTAGGAAATCATTATCCAAGTCTAGACCAAGAAAGACCCAAACTACCATCCTAAGGGAAGGAATGTGATTTATGATCAAGGCACAAATCCCAAAAAGGGGAGACATATGCCTAGAAAGGTGGGTAGGTATAGGAATGTCCAAGGTGGACATGTTGACTCTAGGGTTGAGGCTCTAGAGTTGGAAAATCAAGTTTTGAGGGCAAGACATGAATAAATGGAAAGAGTCCTAGGTAGGGTTGTTATTGGACCTAGGGGACTTGACATGTGTTTAGGTGTTCAAAAACCCAAAAATATCAAATTGAGTGCATCCAAGGCAAATGGAAGAAAATATGCTAGGGTAGCATACAATTATGCCAAGGATGGAAGATTAGAGAATGACAAGGGAATGTCATTTAAGGATAAGAAGTGTTTAACCAAGGACAAGACGTCCAAAGTTAAGAAAGATAAGGTTGTAGACCAAGAGTCACTGGAGATATACCGGTGTGGTCTAGCGTTTGTTGAGCCACCTAGGGAGGCGGCTATGACTAAGAGCTTAAGGGGGAGCTCTAGGAGATAAGTTGGGATCCATGGTCTATGGATCTTGAGAGGATTTCTCTCAGAAGTATAGATGGGTCATGGAGTGTGTCAAGGGATGTGGAGACGGATTTGAGTCTCAATCCTAAGGCTTTGACACATTAGATTTGAGTTTTATGCATGCAAACATGACATTGGGATCATATTGTATGAAAGGTGATTTTTGATGTGTAAATACCATATAAATTAATGCTAGGGATGCATTGTGATTTGGTATGAGCAGATACGTCAAGAGGAGAGCAAAACTTGGACTTTGGGTCAAGGTTCAATTGAACCATTTAGCTAATTTTGGATTTTGTATCAATCTTGGGAATGGTGATAGATACATTTTTGTGTGTATTTTTTTCAAGTAGATATGAGTACCACAAACCTCTCCACAAAATTTTAAAATTTTTAGAGATTTGTGAAATTTCTGGTGCATTTCTGAAATTGAGTCAGAAATGCTGAAAATGAGATTTTCAGGGTGCCAGTCGACTAGTCCAGGGGGCAGTCGACTGATATGGGTTGAAATGATTTTTCAGCAGTCGAAAAGTGTCATAATGATGTAAAATAAGTGTATAATCTTATGGGGGTTAATACACTGTGTTTATGATCATTATGGGTTAAAGGATCTAATAAGAGATAAATTGTTAGAGTCTTTTTGATGTGTGACAAAGGGGGAGAAGTGTTGGGTTTAAATAGGAAACCAAACACGCCTTTGCAAGAAATCCTAGGTCAAGGGGGAACTTAGGTAAAGGGGGAGCATTGTTGCTCTGTTATTGGCGTCGGGGGAACCTTGAAGAGGTTCTTAAAAAGTCTTTGTAAGTCCAATGTAGGGGGAGCATTGGAGAGGTTCTTAAAAAACCTGTTTTGGTAAAAATCCTAAATCTTGGGGAGGTTAGGTGTGGGGATGCCTTGTGATAGGATCCATGCATGTCTGCATTGTATTTGTTATTTGCTTTCCCTAACTTAAACGTATTGCCAAACATCAAAAAGGGGGAGATTGTTGGGGCAATCTATGGTCCGGAGTGACCATGTGTTTTAATGTTTGAGCAAAGGGTTTAAGTTAGGTTCACCTTTGTGTTTGATATGTGTATGTGAGTGTGCAGGTCTTGCAGGATACACATGGACTTAGTTGAACGGCTTCGGGTCCGGTGAAGGATGGTTTCAGGAGACAAGCCGTGGGCTTGTATGCATCCGAGGGACCATGGACAAAGCAGGGACGATGAGCCGAGGGAAGCGGACTTTGGGGCATACGTGAATGATGACATGGAGGCAAGCCGAGGGCTTGTGTGCGCATCTGAGGGATGAGAGCTAAAGTCGAAGAGGGCTTAAAGGCAACAGGTCGAGGCTGCTCGAGCAGGAACGATGAGCCGAGGGAAGCGGATTTCGAGACATACGCGAAGGATTGCATGGAGGCAAGCTGTGTGCTTGTGTGCGCATCTGTGGGATGAGAGCCAAAGTTGAAGATAGTTTAAAGGCGACAGATCGAGGCTGCTGGATGAAGAGTCAGCTGAGTCGTGAGGGTATGAGTGCTGAGAGAATTGTACTCAGGAAATCTTAGGGTTCGAGTGCTGAGAGAAATGTACTCGGGAAGGGAAACCTTAGGTTTAATGGTGGACCAGTCGACTGATAAAGTCCACAGAAAGATCAGTCGACTGGTACTGGACCAGTCGACTGATGGCACTTGGAAATTCGAACATTAAGCTGTAACAGTCGAATCTAAGTGGGACCAATCGACTGGTAATGGACCATTCGACTGGTGATGGACCATTCGACTGGTAACGGTCTTCTCAGCCTTGAGCACTATTTAAAAGGGCTCGGTTTTGGCTGAGAGTTCTTGACGAAATTGGCTTTGATTAAAGGCCAATTAGTAGTCTTTGTGCTCAGGAGTATTGTCCGGATTGTGGCGAGGTTTCTTCACTACAAGGAGCTACACGAGATAGCCGAAGGTCTTCCGGGGAGTCATCCACCGACGGATCGGGATCGTCCACCTTACGGACAGCCGTGGAGTAGAAGCTTCATCTCCGAACCACGTAAATTGGTTTGTCTTCGTAGTTGTTAGTTTTTAATATTTGTTATTCCGCTTGCGCACTAACAACGTGTAGGAAGAAAACCACGAGTAATGTAAGGTCCTAACAGACTTGTCAGGTGGTTCCGGAGAAGATCTTTTCTTGCTGACTTAGCTTCTGACATGCCCTCGTGAATTTCTAGGAACTTCAACCAGAGCTCTTTTATAGAGTGATAGTTGCCGATTTGGTTGACTTCTTGAGGACATAGAACCGTCAGTAGGTGGAACTCTGCTTTAGCGTTGGCTATAGAATATGATTGTTGCTTCTTGCTCTAGAGATGCACTTCTTTTATCTTGTCATTCTCGCCTATAGGCACTTCAAAATCATATTTTATTATTAGTAATATTTCTAAATCAGTCTTAAAAAATACTTCCATCTTCTTTTTCCATATGATGAAATCTCCATCAAATTTGGGCGGTTGAATGCTGGATCCGTCCATTGTCTTGTTGCTTTATCAGGCAGTTAGTCCTTCAAAAGTGGACCAAGCACTCCTACCACTTGTAGGTCCATTGGCAGGACGACAAGAGGAGGGTGAATAATCCTACGAGTCAGAATTCTATCTTTTGCAAGTTCTTACAAAGATAGTAAATTAGTTTATGTAGTTAAAATAAATAAAACTATAAACAATTAAAACCCACTAGTAACAAGAGGATTACTTGGTTACAACCCAGGTAGTTGCTAATCCAAAACAGTTGAAAGATCCACTATGAAAATCCACTTCGTTTGTAACTGGAGTAGCCTTTTACAGACTTTGAACAGCACAGGAAAATGCTAGGAAAATATAGTACAAGAGATGATTATGAAACCTAACTTCTAGGGGCTATTTATAGCCCAAAAATTCAAGTTACCATTTTGCTAACCTGAACCTGAGGCGCCATAGTTGTGATATGAGGCGCCTCAGATGGATAAACTTTTATCTACGCTACTAACAGTAAGTTGTTGATAATTTCTGTTCTAAGGTGTCTCAGTTCTGACCTGAGGTGCCTCAGTTCTGATCTGAGGTGTCTCAGTTCGGCTTTTGCGTAAAGTTGATTCATTCAGCTAAGGAGCCTCACTCAGCAACTAAGGCGCCTCCAACTGGTCAAAGAAGTAGTAGAAGATCATACTATGTCAAAGTGCTTCCTGGCGTCATAGTAGTAGAGTATAAGCAATTTATCAACGCAGAAAGCAAGACTAGGGCTTGTATGAGTGAATCAAAAATCTGACTATTGAAGCTGGTCTCAAGCTCCTTATAAAGACCTCATCAGCTGACAAAAACCGTTCGGTCAACAGATAGGATCTATCGACGGAGCTTTTGATTAGTTGATGGAAGTCAGCGCCCTTCCTTCTTTGCTGTGCTTGGTTGTCGTAGCATTAAATGAGACCGTCGACCGAACCCCTGATGGGTTGACGGATAGGGATCTTTCCAAGTGCATGCCCACACCATTCCATAAATGGATCTATTGACTGATACCTTGATCTGTCGATGGATAACTTTGAAAACATGTTGTATTAAGCTTAGCGCCAGTCTGCTCGAACTTTATCAGTTGACTAATCCGATTATCAGTCGACTGATTCGACAGTCAACTAAATTCTTGCGTAAGAGTGTTAGCACAATATTATGTAAAGCAAATGACCCTACAAAATAAAGGTTAGCACAAATAAATGCATGAGTAATCGACAACCGTAACTGTCCTGATCTCAACTTAAAAACCTCTATAGATTTCTCCAGTTGGATCGGCGCCCTAAGGTTGTCCCGGAGGGACATGACCTCACAACTCTCTACTCTAGAAGCTTACCTCACTCACCTGCCAGACATCGGGTCTACTAGACCTATCTGGACTTTGGCTTGACATCGGATCGGCTCGCCAGGGCTTCCACTTACTCGATATCGGGTTCTCCAGACCTACTGAGACTTCCTGGCAAATGTCCACCTATTTGGACTTCCTGCCTGGTTTCTATGATCTGCCAAGACTTCCTGCCTAGTATCGAATCCTCGAGACCTACTAAGTGTTTACTGAGGTAATCTTCCTACACACTAGATCAACACATTAGATCACAACAAGACTTAACTGTGAACCTTTGCTAACATCAAAATAGAGGTTCAACTGTGGTGCACCCTATAGGATCGGTATCGTCGATAGAGGAGGGTGAATATCGACTCTCATAAACTTTTGTCATCTCGTCGTTTGTCTTTCTTATCAGAGATGTTAGTAGTACACAGCGGAATATTAAAGTAAAGATAAGCAAGACCAAGTGACACGCGAGATTTATTTACTTGGTTTTTTACCCCCCGGAGTCAATACGTCCAAGGCCTATGTACTCAGCATGAGTCCACTAATGGTCTCCTCTTCGAAATTTTTGGAGGCGGAGAAAACTCATCTTACAGTTCAAGATTACAAGCATAAATAAATGAAACTTAATTATAACTTGTAATAATAAAAGCAAAGCAAAAAAGAAAGAAGATCTCGACCAATCTGCAAGTCTAAAGCAGAGCACACTTCCTCCTAGAGTCTCCTTCGTCAGAGAATTTCGCCTTAGCACTTTTGCTTCACAGAGACTGAGTAGTAGGATGAAAGAATTGATGCTTTGAATGCACTACTCGAACTCCTTTATATATGAGTCACTCAGGCACCCGTGAAGCCTTCTCGGGCGGCCCTAGTGGATGCTTATCCAATTCATACTGCTCGAATGTTATCGCTAGAGGATAAGCTATGGACTTGGTCGCTGGCACTCGGGACCATTGGGGGTGCTTGGGTCACTCGAGCGCCTGGGACCCATATGTTGGGACCGGGTGCATGCCGACGCGGACACGTATTGTAATTGTTACATAATTACATGCAGCGGAAACAAAAGCATGAATAATTTCCTAAATTATTCTAACACATATCCTAAGCATGCAATGTGTTCACATAATCATAATATAAAATTTTTACAGAAAAGGAAATTACTCTACGAATTACCTTGCGTAACTTGGAAGAAGGGAGGAGATCCAACCGTTAGCGTCCCTTGAAAGCTCTGCCTCTATTCGTATCCACGCCGAGTATCGTCGGGATGACTTCGCTAAGCCACGAGTTTCGTGTTCACGAGAACTACTAGATTCTCCGTGAACACGACGAAAACCGAGAGAGTAATCAAATCGAAAGACTCACCACCAAGGTTGGCCGAAGAGGAAGATCGTCGCAAGGAAGAACTTCGTCGCCTTGATGCTTCTCCTTGTGCTCACGACAAGAAGAAAGAAGGAAGGCCTATGGTCGGCCAAGAGAGAGGGAGAGAAGAAGAGGAGAGAGCCCAAGCAATTCTTGGATGGATCATCTTCCATGGCACCCCTTAGGGAGAGGTTTCTTAATTCCCAAGCAAACCTCTCCTTGATTATGGAATAATTTCTCAATCAATCCATAATCAAGGCTCTCATAATCAAGCTTCTTCTTCTTGATTATGGAATAATTTCTCAATCAATCCATAATCAAGGCTCTCATTCTTTTGGCATGATTATATAAAATTTATAAAACAAATCAACCATTGGTTCATTATATAAAAATTTATAAAACAAACCAACTATTGGTTCATTATATAAATTTTATTAAACGAACCAACTCATGGTTCATTATATAAAAATTTATATAAAATTTATATAACCTTTTATAAAATAAACCAACCTTTGGTTTATTTATAAAACAAACCAAAATAGCCTTATCCTCTTATGGTGGTGGCTGGCCATGACAAGAAGAGAGGAGGCCCCCTTCCTTGGCCGGCCCATCTAACCCCAATTGGATTAAATCCCTTAATGAATTAAACTTATTTAATTCACCCATTAAGTCTTTAAAAGACTTAGCCATTCTATGCTTCCGATACGTCTGAAATAAATTCAGTTTTGACTATTGTTTGGACTTACCAAAAATAGTCTATCTCGAATGGAGAATCCAATTCTCAAATCGTTTTAAATCCTTCGAATTACTCATTATGCGTGTGACCAAATATGCTTTCAATTTATGTTGGCCGTCCATAATTAACTAATTAATTATAGAACGATCATGAGTGACACCTAGTAGTACATCATGATCCCCAATTAATTGAAAGATCAACGGTTGACCTCAGAAATGATTCTGAAACCCTTCAGCAGCTATAATGAATCGTGACCCATTCCTTTCACCATCTTATACCCACTTAGTTCAGGACATGGTCTATGTGTGTCAGTCCCCACTAGGCTGACTACGTTACACCTAGCCTAAGTAACGTTTCCTCGTCCTATGAATTCTAATTACTCTCATGTATTTAAGAGATTCATACTCTAAACATGTCATGCTCTGGCCAGAGGCTTCGAGTAACAATCCGACGATAGACCTCGGGTATACATCTCCTCGCAAGGAGTGGTGAATCCTTTGTAGGCTGTTCAAACATCTTCGGGCACTTCGGCTTATACCCAATCATCTTGGGTCCACACCTCCTTAGAGATGCCTGCTTAAGATGTCAAAGTATAAGTCTCCATGACCAAGATGACTTGAACACCGCAAGTCAAAGGAACATCGCACTTAAGCTGTAGTAAGAACTTCACTGACATATCTATATGTAGACTACCATATGAAGTTTTACAGCAAGTCACTCCAATGAACTAGTTCCCTTAACTAGCATTCATGTTTATCTCCGGACATCTCAATGTCACCAGCCAGTGAGAATCAGCTGATTAGAGAATAACCCATGCTAGTCTCAACAGAATTGATAGTGTCCGTATTTATCAATTCATCGACTAGGGACAATTTCAATACTTCTCAATTGCACATGTAGAGATAATCACTAGTTGTGAATTCATCACAAATTCTCTCATGCTGTGAATTGTATTGCGGACATTCAGTAAATGAGCTTATGATCTTAATCAAATAATCATGTATACTCAAATAGTGAATATTCATTTATTAAAATAAATGATTACAATCATAAGGCGATTGCCTTAGGACACTTCTCTTATATCACTAACAAACTCCCACTTGGCCTAATGCCAATCGCTACGGTACCCAATACCACAGGCTCTAACATGACCCTCAAACTTACTTTGAGGCAAGACCTTAGTTAAAGGATCCGCTAAATTCCTTTCAGTGGGAATTTTCTCAATTTGTATATCATTCGTACTTATAATCTCTCTGATCAGATGATAGCGGCGAAGCACATGTTTGGATCGCTGATGAGACCTTGGTTCCTTTGCTTGTGCAATAGCCCCATTGTTGTCGCAGTAAACCGGTATTGCTTCATCAATGGTTGGAACCACACCAAGTTCTGAGACAAAATTCTTGATCCAGACTGCTTCCTTTGCTGCTTCCGAAGCTGCAATATATTCCGCTTCCGTGGTAGAATCCGCTACGGTGTCTTGCTTGGAACTTTTCCAGCTTACTGCGCCTCCATTCAAAATAAATACGTATCCGGACTGAGATTTGGAGTCATCCTTATCTGTCTGGAAACTGGCATCTGTATATCCACGTATTATCATATCACATTCTCCATATATTAGGAACACATCCTTAGTTTTTCTTAAGTACTTAAGGATTGTCTTGACAGCCGCCCAATGATCCATTCCTGGATCAGACTGGTATCTGCTTGTGACGCTCAGAGCATATGATACATCGGGCCTAGTACATAACATAGCATACATGATAGATCATATCGCAGATGCATAAGGAATCTTATTTATGTAAATCCTCTCGTCTTCTGTGCGCGGACACATAGACTTTGAAAGGTTGATCCCATACCTGATGGGAAGGTAACCTTTCTTGGATTCCGACATGCTAAACCTTTCTAGCACTCGGTCTATATATGCAGACTGCGAAAGACCAAGCAACCGTTTTGATCTATCTCTAAAGATTCTAATCCCAAAGATATAGGTTGCTTCTCCCAGGTCTTTCATGGAGAAAGTTTTGGACAACCAAATTTTAACTAACTGTAAGACTGATATATCGTTTCCTATAAGTAAAATGTCATCGACATATAACACTAAGAATACAACTGCACTCCCACTAACCTTCTTGTATACACAAGGTTCGTCAGGATTTTGTGAGAAATCAAACTCTTTGATTGTCTCATCAAAACGGATGTTCCAGCTCCTGGATGCTTGCTTTAGTCCATATATGGATCGTCGAAGCTTGCATACTTTGGTTTTATTAACCGATGTGAAACCTTCAGGTTGTATCATGTATACATCCTCAAGTAGGTTTCCATTAAGGAAAACTGTTTTCACATCCATTTGCCATATCTCATAATCATAATGAGCTGCTATGGTCAGGAGCATCCGAATGGATTTGAGCATAGCTACTGGCGAATAGGTTTCGTCATAATCAATTCCTTGTTTCTGACGATATCCTTTTGCCACTAATCTAGTCTTAAAGGTAACAACATTACCTTCCATGTCGATTTTCTTCTTGAAAACCCACTTGCACCCTATGAGCTTAATCCCTTCAGGCGGGTTAACCAAGTCCCATACTTGATTTTCGTACATGGAATCCATTTCCGACTTCATGGCTTCAAGCCATTTATCCCTTTCTGAATTTATCAGAACTTCTTCATAACTGATAGGTTCGTCATTGTTAACGAGTAACACGTCGTTCGATTCACTTATGAGAAATCTGTATCTCTCTGGAATATTGCGTGTCCTATCAGACCTACGAAGAAGTGGTGTTGTTTTAGGTTCAACTGATAGCTCATCATTATGAGTTATTGGTTGTGGGTCTAGACTAGGTGTCTCTGTAATGTCTATTGGAGTTTCTTGAACTTCTTCAAGTTCAATGCGACTCACACTGTTTTCTTGTAAAAGAAATTCTTTTTCCAGAAATACAACATGCCTTGAAACAAACACCTTTTGTTCCAAGGGATTATAGAATTGGTAACCCTTCGTTTCCTTAGGGTATCCAATAAATAGACATTTATCAGACTGAGCATCCAATTTGTCTGATACAGTCCGCTTTACATAAGCAGGACAACCCCATATTTTAAGGTGAGTTAAATGAGGTTTCTTACTATTCCACGTCTCATATGGAGTAGTAGAGACTACCTTGGTTGGGACTCTGTTTAGTAAGTAAACAGCTGTCTTAAGCGGATAGCCCCAAAAGGATTTTGGAAGTGTTGCATGATTCATCATAGATCTAACCATGTCCATCAAGGTTCGGTTACGCCTCTCAGATACACCATTATGCTGTGGTGTATATGGCGGAGTCCATTGAGACAATATCCCATTGTCCCTAAGATAATCTTGAAACTCTTGACTCAAGTATTCACCACCCCGATCGGATCGAAGTATCTTAATACTTTTGCCAAGCTGTTTCTCTACTTCACTTCTGAATTCTTTGAATTTCTCAAAATCTTCAGATTTGTGTTTCATTAAGATCACATACCTGAATCGTGAGTGATCATCGATAAAGGTAATGAAGTAGCTATAACCTCCTTGTGCAAGAGTTTACATTGGTCCACATACATCAGTATGTATTAGACCAAGCAATTCTCCCACTGGTTTACCTTTTCCGGAAAAGGGTAATTTGGTCATCTTGCCTTTTAAGCATGATTCGCATGTATCAAATGAACCGGGTTCAAATGATTCCAGAATTCCACATCGGTGTAATTTGGTCATGCGTTTCTTACTTACATGGCCAAGACGACAATGCCACGTATAGGAGTCTATTTGATTATATATTCGAGCACGTTTGTTGCTAACTTCGATATTGAAAACGTCACTGGATAAATCTAACGTGTAGATATCATTGTATAAAGTTTCGGTTCCATGAAGAACACCATTTAAAGTTATGTAACAGCAATTGTTACTAAAAGTTAAATGATAACCCTTTTCATTCAAGCATGAAATAGATACAATGTTCTTTATTAACGAAGGAACAAAATAACAATTATCCAATTCTAAGACAAGTCCAGTAGGGAGTTTTAGCAAATATGTTCCGATGGTAACAGTATCAATCTTTGCTCCATTTCCAACTCGCAAATTCGCTTCTCCCTTGACGAGTCTTCTTCTATTCCTTAGCCCCTGTATGTCATTACATATATGTGAGCTACACCCAGTATCAAGTACCCAGGTGGACGAGGAAATAGAGTGACATTCAATAACGAAGATACCTGAAGAGGATGGGGCATCGGATGCCTTCTTCTTCAAGGACTCAAGATAAACCTTGCAGTTTCTTCGCTAGTGACCCTCCTTGCCACAGTGATGGCAAGTGCCTTTTGGTGCCTTTTCAGTCTTTTTGGCCTTTTTTTTCTTTCTCTTATTCTGTTCTTTGGGCTTCCTCTTAGAGTCTTTCTTTGAGGAACCAGCTAACAGTACCGTCTTCTGATCCTGCTTTACAGAAGACTCTAGAGTCTTCAGCAGGTTCAGCAACTCAGGAATGGTAGTCTCCAGCTTGTTCATCCGATAGTTCATCACAAATTATGAGTAACTCTTGGGCAAGCAATGCAGAATTAAGTTAACACTTAGTTCGTGATCCATTGCAAATCTGAGTGTGCCTAGTCGCTCAATGTACCCCAACATCTTTAACACAAACTGTGAAATAGAAGTGCCTTCCTGCATCTTAGAGGTGAAGAGGAGTCTGGAGACCTCGAACCTTTCGGATCTCGCCTGCTCGTCAAACAGCTCATGAAGATGGAAGATGATGGTATGAGCATTCATATGCTCATGCTGCTTTTGCAGCTCAGGTACCATAGCGGCCAGCATGATGCAACTCGCAAGTTCAGAATCGGCCACATGTTTCTGATAGGCCATTAACTGGTCTAGAGTTGTATCTTCTAGAGGATGGTTGGGAAGTTGTTCTTCAAGGACATAAGCAAGCTTTTCTGCCTTGAGGACTATCCTCAGGTTTCGAAGCCAGTCAATGAAGTTTGGCCCAGTCAGCTTATTGGTGTCCAAAATGGAATGCAAATTCAGAGAAGACATGATCAAGTGATTATCCTAGAAATACAAATTGGGCTTATGTGAGATGAATGATAAAGAATGCATCAATATACATTAATTAAATCCTATTTATTTTTCAATTTGAATAACCCTTTTTATCAATTCGGGAGATCGTAGGAACTGTAGGACCGGTGCCGTCGATAGAGGGGGGGGGTGAATATCGACCGTTGAAATCTTTCGTTAAACTTCGTAAATCTTTCGAGTGTTCTAAAATCAAAGTTAGTAGCACAGCGGAAAATAAAATAGAAAGCAAAACAGGGACACAGCGGGATTTATTTACTTGGTTCCCAACCCCCCAGGGTCAGTACGTCCAAGGCCTATGTACTCTGCGTGAGCCCACTATTGGTCTCCTTTCCGGAATTTCCGGAGGCGGAGAAAACCCGTCTTACAGTGTACAATTTCAAGCACAAGTACAGAAAATTAAGTACGGAATAATAAACGCAAACCGAACAAAACAAAGTTGAAGCTCGGCCGATCTGGACCTCCGAAGTGCCGCGCACTTCCTCCTGGAGCATCCCGGTCGTAGAGCCTTGTCTTAGTGCGTTGTCGTCGGTCAGAATGATCAGAATGGCTTGTAGCAGTTGTTGTTGAAGCAGAGGGGTCGAAGCCCCTTTTATAGGCTTCCTACGGGCGCCCTGGACGCTGGGGGCGACCCGATAAACCCGGTAAAATCTTATCCCCGCGTCAACCTCGCCGCAGCTGATAAAACCTTTGACCAGGGCGTCCCGGACCTCCCGGGCGCCCTCATGAAGGCTTATCTGTGTTTCTGACTCGAAACAACAAAAAGAGCTTTGAACCAGGGCGCCCCGGACCTCCCGGGCGCCCCGTTTGAAGCCTATTCTGCCTGCTTCACTTAAACCTATTTTTTACTCTTTGGCTTGGGCGCCCCCAACATTGGGGGCGCCCTGGATGATGGGGGCACCCTGCTTTAGGGCGTCCAGCAGGTTTGCTTTGTCTTTCAATCTTGGTACCTGCAAGATACACAAACACAAAGCACATATACATATAATATTAACCTTAAGGACTTGGTTCGGACTTCGGATCTCCACGAAACCCTAGGTCGAACCGACGCAAGTTCTCACCCCCGAGAACGCGCCTTCCACCTACTCCTTTCAGGAGCCGGTTGCCACCCAGTCCTTCGGGTCGACTTTTGCTTAGCCTCCGATTACTCCGGATCTCGAGACGCCCAAACCCTGACCCGTCTCTACTCCTGTCCTTAGTTATCGCTCAGCTAAGTTGCTCAGTCCCTTGGACCAAGACTTCATTACCTAGCAGTCCTTCGCCAGGTGCCTAGCAGTCCTTCGCCAGGTCTTCATTCCCTAGCAGTCCTTCGCCAGGTGCCTAGCAGCCCTTCGCTAGGTCTTAGACTCCTAGCAGCCCTTCGCTAGGTGCCCAGCAGCCCTTCGCTAGGTCTTAGGGTTTCGATGCCTAGCAGCCCTTCGCTAGGTGCCCAGCAGCCCTTCGCTAGGTTTTAGGGTTTCGATGCCTAGCAGCCCTTCGCTAGGTGCCCAGCAGCCCTTCGCCGGGTCTTAGGGTTTCGATGCCTAGGTTAACTAGGATTTTTCTTCAACTTAGGTCACTTCTCATTTGCTCCCCTTTGTCTATTCATTGTATCACTGACTTAAGTATATTGTCAAACATTAAAACACTTAAAGGAGAACATCATTGATGCAACTTGCACCAACAATCATCCCCTTTTTGATGTTTGACAATAACTTAAGTTAGATTGGTTGAAGGGGCTAACTCACTATCCTTGGGGAAAAAAATAAAAAAATGATATAAGTTCTGAAACTATATTTTTGATCTTTGGGAGAAAATTTTTCTAATTTAAGCACTCCTCTCCCCCTTTTTCATACATCAAAAAACTTTAAGAAAATACTTGTACCAACAATGAAAACTTTTAGTTCTTTTTGAACATACTTAGTGAAAATTTTTTGAAAGCATTGCATTTTGAATGATATATTGCATTTTTTTTTGAAAAATGCATAATTTTTGAAAAAGATGCTATGTACTTTTGAAAGATTATGTGATTTAAAAAAAAATATAAGTACCTTTGGAAAATGCATAATTTTTGAAAGAATGCTATTTTGGAAAATATAAATATTATACATATTTTGCAAGTACTAACTATTTTTGAAAAAGATGAGACCTTGAAAAATATAAGTAAATTTTGAAACATAATATTTTACTTGACTAGGTTTCTTTTCCAGTCTGACACAATCCTAGGAAATCTTGTTAACCACAAGGACATTTTCCTAAGTGTCCTGGAAATTCTTCAAACTCAAGTAAATATTAACAGAATGTTGCCAAAAAAATGATAGTACTTTTGAAAATATCTGCTAGTGGATTTTGAAAAATGTGTGAACTTTTGAAGACTCAATATTTTACTTGACTTGGTTTATTTTCCAGTCTGACACCATTCTGGGAAACCTTGTTGACTACAAGGACATTTCCTAAGTGTCCTGGAAATTCTCCAACCCAAGTAAACATTATTTCAAAAATAATTTCATAAGTCATACAAATTCTAACAAATAGAAATGTATTTTGAAAGACTTAGATTTTTAGCAAGATTTTGAAGATATGAAAACATGTTATTAAATAATTCTTTTAACTTGACCTCCCCCTAAACTTGACTCAGTCTTGGGAAGCTTGTTGACCACAAGTACTCTTCCTCTGAGTCTTAAGGTTTGATTCAGATTAAAAAGAGATATTTAACAAAAAAATGAATAATTACCAAAAAAAACTTTTCTGAAATTCTTCTTTTGACTCAGACTCCCCCTAAATTTGACACATCCTAGGAGTCCTTGAAGATCATGAAGTGGACCTTTCCTCTGTGTCTTTAGGGTTTATCAAAGTCAAAGAAACAGGTAAATTTTTGAACCCTTTTTGAAAACATAAGTAATAATGATTTAAAGCACAGTTTTCGAAAAGTATTTTTCAAATGATAGTAATGTTTAAAGTGCAGTTTTTGAAAACCATTTAAAAAAAATAAAAAGCACTCTCCCTGTACCCGATACCGTTTGACTCTATCTAAGTGTCTTAAGGAACTTTAGTGTTGTCCTAAGAGGCTTGTGTCTAATTGTGTGAGTCAAACACTTTTCAAAAGAATATAATTTTTGAAAGCATATACTGTATTGGCAGTCAAACAAGCATGAAATCCATACAAACATTATTATGTTGAAGCACTATTTTGAAAATATATTTGTAGAAAAATATTCTAGCAATTTTGAAAGACAATTTTGAAACATGCTTATCAATTCATTAGTCCTTAACATCTCACCCATTCTAGATGTATCAATACAGCAAGCATTGTTGCCTTATAGGTGTATTGTGAGATGCTTGAATCATTTTTCTTAATTTATTATTAACTCTAAGATTTAATTGAAGCTTGTGTTAGATTTGTATTTGACAAGAAGTAACTTGAATTTGAATTTCAAAAATCGGCTTCCAGGTCTTGGCGAGACACTAGGCATTCTTTGGCCGTAGCCTTATTGGATCATCAACCCTTTCCTTGACAAAGCCTTTTAATGAAATTTCATTTTCAAAATTAATCATAAACTAATTCCATGGTTTGAACATGTTGAGGTTCAAGTCGGGCATGGATGTGTCCATCAACCCAAACGAGAAACAAAACTCCGGTTCTAACCATATTAATGGAAGGTGTTGGCCTTAATATTTTGTAAGGGGTTTTGAGTCTCATCCTTTTCCTTTTAAGCACATTCATGACATATAATTATGTCATGTTCTAACGATTTCCTTAATAAAGTATGTATGTGACTTAATTTATCAAGTCTCATTAATTGAATTAGGAACCGGATTTCCTAATTCTAATTTCATACTTTATTGAAGGAATTGTTTTGGGAAACAATTTCCTAAATTGTCATAATCAATTTCGGAAATAATATGTTTAAGACTTTGATTTCTCTAAATCAAATCTTATTAAATTAAGAGACAGATTCCCTTAATTCAACCACATATTATTTTCATGAAAATCTTATTTAAGGAAATAAACTCTATAGGAAACAATTTTTCCTAATTAATTTTGGAGACAACAATATGTAAGAGCATCACCTCATAAATCAAATAAGGAAATTATCGTTTGAGAATCACCTCAAAAATTTTCAAGATTTGATCACATATTTTATTTATGGATAATTAATTACAACAAATTATTTACTTTGGGTGGCTCCTCGAGGCACTCCCCAAAGAAAAGAAATTTGTTGTAAATCTAATTTGGCCTGCTCCTCGAGGCATAACCAAATTAAACTTGACAATTAAAGAACTTGTTAATAATATAATTTGGATGGCTCCCCGAGGCCTACCCAAATCAATTTTAACAATTCATATTCAAAATAGGAAATTAAATTATAACAACTAACTTTAATTTGGGTGGCTCCCCAAGGCACTCCCCAAAGTAAAGAATTTTGTTAATAATTTAAAAACCAATTTGAATTTAATTGTCAATTAATGTTTCCATAAAATGTCTAGACTTTCATGAAAAGAAAGTGCCCAAAATTACGAGCTTTCCATAAATAGAAAGTTTCCAAAATTAAAAGGTTTTCAGAATTATTATAAGTTTCTGGTACAAAGAAAACTTACGTATTTTCAAAATTGGAAAATTTTCAAAATTAGGAAATTTCCAAAATTGGAAAGTTTCCAAAAATGGAAAGGTTTCACAATTATCATAAAATTTCAGAAATAGAGATATTTCAAAAGTTTACGAAATTTCATGAGGATTTCCAAACTTTGAAATTCCTAAATCTAAAATTTACCATAATTGGAAAGTTTCCATAATTATAAAATTTTCTAAAATTGAGATCATGACAAAGTTTTCCGCAAAATAATTATATGATTATGTCGAACACTAACCGACTCTGATACCACTGTTGGGACCGAGTGCATGCCGACGCGGACACGTATTGTAATTGTTACATAATTACATGTAGCGGAAATAAAAGCATGAATAATTTCCTAAATTATTCTAACACATATCCTAAGCATGCAATGTGTTCACATAATCATAATATAAAATTTTTGTAGAAAAGGAAATTACTCTACGAATTACCTTGCGTAACTTGGAAGAAGGGACGAGATCCAACCGTTAGCGTCCCTTGAAAGCTCCGCCTCTATTCGTATCCACGCCGAGTATCGTCGGGATGACTTCGTTAAGCCACGAGTTTCGTGTTCACGAGAGCTACTAGATTCTCCGTGAACACTACGAAAACTGAGAGAGTAATCAAATCGAAAGACTCACCACCAAGGTTGGCCGAAGAGAAAGATCGTCGCAATGAAGAACTTCGTCGCCTTGATGCTTCTCCTTGTGCTCACGGCAAGAAGAAAGAAGGAAGGCCTATGGCCGGCCAAAAGAGAGGGAGAGAAGAAGAGGAGAGAGCCCAAGCAATTCTTGGATGGATCATCTTCCATGGCACCCCTTAGGGAGAGGTTTCTTAATTCCCAAGCAAACCTCTCCTTGATTATGGAATAATTTCTCAATCAATCCATAATCAAGGCTCTCATGATCAAGCTTCTTCTTCTTGATTATGGAATAATTTCTCAATCAATCCATAATCAAGGCTCTCTTTCTTTTGGCATGATTATATAAAATTTATAAAATAAACCAATCATTGGTTCATTATATAAAAATTTATAAAACAAACCAACCATTGGTTCATTATATAAATTTTATTAAACAAACCAACTCATGGTTCATTATATAAAAATTTATATAAAATTTATATAACCTTTTATAAAATAAACCAACCTTTGGTCTATTTTATAAAACAAACCAAAATAGCCTTATCCTCTTATGGTGGTGGCCGGCCATGACAAGAAGAGAGGAGACCCCCTTCCTTGGCCGGCCCATCTAACCCCAATTGGATCAAATTCCTTAATGAATTAAACTTATTTAATTCACCCATTAAGTCTTTAAAAGACTTACCCATTCTATGCTTCCAATGCGTTTGAAATAAATTCAGTTTTGACTATTGTTTGGACTTACCAAAAATAGTCTATCTCGATTGGAGAATCCAATTCTCAACTCGTTTTAAATCCTTCGAATTACTCGTTATGCGTGTGACCAAATAGGCTTTCAATTTATGTTGGTCGTCCATAATTAACTAATTAATTATAGAACGATCATGAGTGACACCTAGTAGTACATCATGATCCCCAATTAATTGAAAGATTAACGGTTGACCTCAGAAATGATTCTAAAACCCTTCAGCAGCTATAATGAATCGTGCCCCATTCCTTTCACCATCTTATACCCACTTAGTTCAGGACATGGTCTATGTGTGTCAGTCTCCACTAGGCTGACTACGTCACACCTAGCCCAAGTAACGTTTCCTCGTCCTATGAATTCTAATTACTCTCATGTATTTAAGTGATTCATACTCTGAACATGTCATGCTCTGTCCAGAGGCTTCGAGTAACAATCTGATGATAGACCTCGGGTATACATCTCCTTGCAAGGAGTGGTGAATCCTTTGTAGGCTGTTCAAACATCTTCGGGCACTTCGACTTATACCCAATCATCCTGGGTTCACACCTCCTTGGAGATGCTTGCTTATGATGTCAAAGTATAAGTCTCCATGACCAAGATGACTTGAACACCGCAAGTCAAAGGAACATCGCACTTAAGCTGCAGTATGAACTTCACTGACATATCTATATGTACACTACCATATGAAGTTTTACAGTCAGTCACTCCAAGGAACTAGTTCCATTAACTAGCATTCATGTTTATCTCCCAACATCTCAATGTCACAAGCTAGTGAGAATCAGCTGATTAGAGAATAACCCATGCTAGTCTCAACAGAATTGATAGTGTCCGTATTTATCAATTCATCGATTAGGGACAATTTCAATACTTCACAATTGCACATGTAGAGATAATCACTAGTTGTGAATTCATCACAAATTCTCTCATGCTGTGAATTGTATTGCGGACATTCAGTAAATAAGCTTAAGATCTTAATCAAATAATCATGTATACTCAAATAGTGAATATTCATTTATTAAAATAAATAATTACAATCATAAGGCGATTGCCTTAGGACACTTCTCTCATATCACTAACACCATTGGGGTGGCCGAGTCCCATAAGTGCGCCCGGATGATTCGGCTGTCCAGGATCAATGGGGGCACCCAAAACCCCATATCCTAGGCCGCGATTCTTCATTTACTTGCGTTTGATTTCCCATCTTGCCTCCAACTCTAGGTTCCTGCAAGATAAACAAATAATCCTAAGTCTTAGTTCTATAAGTCTACCTAACCTACTAGGTTTTTCTTGGACTCAACTCTCCAAGACTTTACTACCTAAGGTTAACTCCTTAGGGTTTCCCATTGCTTAGCTTCACTCACTAGGACTTTACCTTGCCTGGCTTCACTCACCAAGACCTTTACCCGGCATCACTCACAAGGATTTTGTGGCCAACCCGTGGTCAAGTCTTCGTACCCAGCTTCACTCACCAGAACATTGTCTACCTAGCTTCACTCACTAGACCCAGCTTTACTCATCAGAATTTTGTGTCCAATCCTCAACTAGGACTTTGGTGCCCAACCCTTGGCCAGGTCTTCATGACCAATTCCCCAAACCAGGACTTCAATGCCCAACCCTCGGCCAGGTCTTCATGCCCAATTTCCCAAACCAGGACTTTATGCCTAGCTTTACTCACCAGGGTTTCGGTGCCTTAACAAGGACTTCTTTTGCTAGTCATTTGATCCTAACTAGTCTTCTTTCTGTCAAACATTAAGTCTTGTTTGGCTTAGCCGTTGGTTTAACTAATCAGATCTAGGTTTAGTCACACTGTCAAACATTAAGTCTTGTTTGGCTTAGCCCTTGGTTTAACTAATCAGATCTAGGTTTAGTCACACTGTCAAACATTAAGTCTTATTTGGCTTAACCCTTGGACAAACTAACCAACCCTGGGTTCTTTGCTAATCACTCTGCTAAACATTAAGTCATGTTTAGCTAACCCTTTGGTAAAACTGATCAAATCTGAGTTTACCCTGCCAAACATCAAGTCCTATTTGGCTTAACCCTTTTCTAGACTGACCAGACCTTGCTTTATTGTCATATATCAAAACTTAAAGCTTGACTATTCTTGTCTAATACTTTTTGCACCTGTTGTGACCGGGTGCATGTTGACATGGATACGGGTTCGTAATTTTAAAAAATAATTACGTGCAGCGGAAGAATTAACATAAATAATTTCTCAAATTATTTTAACCACGTATCTAGCATACAACCTTATGATGTGTGGACATGATCATAAATTAAAATTTTGCAGAAAGTAAACTAATTTACTCAATACCTCACGTAACTCGAAGTAAGGGACGAGATCCAACCGTAGCGTCCCTTGGAAGCTCCGCCTCTATTCGCGTCCACGCCGAGTTCTCTTCGGGATGACTTCGCAAAGCCACGAGTTTTGTGCCGACGAGAACTACTAGATTCTCTAAAGGCACAACTAAAATATCAAGAGAGAGATAGAAACTAATCACCAAGTAACGGAATCATAATTCAGTTAAGGGAGGAAGGAGTCGCGACCCGCTTCGTCTTGGTGGTGGCTCACGGCAAGGGAGGTGGCGCCGGCCCTAGAGGGAGAAAGGGGCGCCGGCCCTAGAGAGAGAAGGGGCGCCGACCCTAGAGAGAGAGAGGGAGAGAATGAGAGAGAGAGAGCTTCTTAATCTCTTGATTAATTGGAATTCAAGGCTTGCCTTTGGTTCCTTTATATAGTAGCCTCTCCATTGCCAAGTCTCCCTTTTAACGGAATAAATTTACATAAGAAATTTATCTTATAAATTTTCTTATGAATTATTCTGTTATGCCAAGTTTTATTATAACTAAATTTATAATAAAACAAACACATCTCCCAATTTATTATGGAATAAATTTTTACAAGAAATTTATTATATAATTTTCTTATCATGGAAAAATCAATTCACAATTGATTTTATAAAATAAAATAAACCATTTAAAGTTTATTTTAATCTCCATGAAAATAAATTTATTTATATAAATTTCTTTACATAAATTTCTTTATATAAATTTATTTATCCATAATTTTATAAAACAAATCACGCTTGATTTATTTTATAATTTAAACCAAATAAATTGGTTTTCTCTCCATGTGGTGGCCGGCCAAACCCCTCTTTGGCCGGCCACACCAAGCCCTTCTCCTCGCGAATTAAACTCATTTAATTCGCCCAATAAGCCTTCAAAAGACTTAGCCAATTTAAGCTTCCGATGCACCTCTGACAAATTCAAATTCGACTTATTTCTCTTGATCGGAAAATCCAATTTTCAACTCGTTTTAAATCCCTCGGATTACTCGTTGTGCGTGTGACTAAATAGGCTTTCGATTTATGTTGGCCGTCTATAATTAACCAATTATAGAACGATCATGAGTGACACCTAGTAGTACATCATGACCCCCAATTAATCGAAAGTTCAACGGTTGACCTCAGAAAGAATTCTGAAACCCTTCAGCAGCTCTAATTAATCGTGCCTCATTCCCTTCACCATCTTATACCCACTTGGTTCAGGACATGGTCTGTGTGTGTCAGTCCCCATTAGGCTGACTACGTCACACCTAGCCCAAGTAACGTTCTCTCGTCCTTTGGATTTCTAATTACTCTCATGTATTTAAGAGACTCATACTCTAAACATGACATGCTCTGGCCAGAGGCTTTGAGTAACAATCCGACGATAGGCCTGGGTATACATCTCCTCGCAAGGAGTGGTGAATCCTTTGTAGGCTGTTCAAACATCTTCGGGCACTTCGGCTTATACCCAACCATCCTGGGTCTACACCTCCTTAGAGATGCTTGCTTAAGATGTTAAAGTATAAGTCTCCATGACCAAGATGACTTGAACACTGCAAGTCAAAGGAACATTGCACTTAAGCTGTAGTAAGAACTTCACTGACATGTCTATATATAGACTACCATATGAAGTTTTACAGTCAGTCACTCCAATGAACTAGTTCCCTTAACTAGCATCCATGTTTATCTCCGGACATCCCAATGTCACCAGCCAGTGAAAATCAGCTGATTAGAGAATAACTCATGCTAGTCTCAACAGAATTGATAGTGTCCGTGTTTATCAATTCATCGACTAGGGACAATTTCAATAGTTCACAATTGCACATGTAGAGATAATCACTAGTTGTGAATTCATCACAAATTCTCTCATGCTGTGAATTGTATTGCGGACATTCAGTAAATGAGTTCAAGATCTCAATCAAATACATGAACATGTACACTCAAATAGTGAATATTCATTTATTAAAGTAAATGATTACAATCATAAGGCGATTGCCTTAGGACACTTCTCTCATATTACTAACAGCACCAACATACCCTGCTCTAACAACATCAACTTCATCAACGTTGGGTTGACTACCCTTCCATTTAGAGTTGATACTCTCTAAACTCATCTAGGGTATAGAGAATACACTCTTAGGAACCCAAAATCTATTGGTGCTCCTTGAGTGTTCTAGGTACTCACTAGGGATAACCTCCCTTGATATCCTCCTAATAACTTTCCTAGGCTTCTCAGAAACCTTAGTCAAGTTAATCTCATCTTGGTCAACTATAGAGATGACTTCCCCTATGACCTTGACTTAACTTTTAGACCTATATTTAGTTCCATACCTTCAGGGAACTCTATGATAGGATGTCACATCCTCATTGGCTCTTGGTTTGTATCCTAAACTTTTCTTGCCATTAGATAATTCTTGTTTTCGTAAACCTAAGCTTTGCTCTTTTGAGACTTTAAATAAATTTTTAATTCTTTTAAGAGATTTTTCTAATTTATCAAGTTTCGATCTCAAAACTTGATTCTCTTGCTTAAACTCTCAAAACTTGATTTTCTATAATTGCCATGAATATTCTTTTTCTTGGTCTTAGATTTTATAGGTCTACTATTAAATTTTTTAAATTGTTTCCTAACCTTAGGTATGGTAGTCCTTCGTGATAAATAGTATTAAAATGATAGAAATTATTTGTAACATACATTTTATCATAATCTAAATAAGTATTATTAATTAATAGTACCTTAGTCTTGACCTTGAAAGCTCCCCCTTGACTTGAGCTTCCTCCTTTGACTTTTCTTTGAGGTTTTCCTTTAGGGCATTGATTCTGATAGTGCACCTTTCGATTACAAATGAAGCATATAATATGCTCCTTCCCTTTGCATACCAAGGTTCCAACATCCCATGATTTTTCTTTTGCCTTGGGTGCCACTTGAACCTTCTTCTTGGCCAATTTTGGGCATTTACTCTTATAATGCTCTTTTTGCCTATACTCGAAGAAAATAATATGATATTTATTTTTAAAAATTGAAATTTTTATACATTTGTTTGTAGATGTGGTACTTGACTCTTTTTCATTGACTTTGGATGATGATGCCTTTTCTTGTGCCAAAGTCAATGATCTATGCTCTCCCTCAATTCTTGTAGTGGATGCTTATTGAATTTCTTCCTCTAATTATGAGCATCTTTCTACCTCCAAATCTTCTTTCTCTCGATCTGATGAATCTCCATCTTTGGATTTATCTTGACTCGGCAAAGTGGAGGGAACATTATGATGTTTTTCCAATTGGCTACATAGCTCCTTGGCATATTGAAATTCTCTGATTTTGTCCAAGATGGTGCTTGGCACTAGATTAACCACTACTTTGGTCACTTTATCGTTTACCTCACATCTTTTAATTTGCTCCTCATTTCATTTTCTTTTCTTGAGGAGTTTTCCTTTGCTATTTATTGGAGCTTCAAAACCCTCCATTAGAACAAATCATTGTTTTATCTTCATCATGAAAATTTTTTTGATCTTTAACTTCCAATTATCAAAGCTTGTCATTCCAAATAGCGAAGGTGCTCGAGTGTCATAACCAAGCTCCATTATAAAGTTGAATTCCATTGATGATGACTTCTTGAAATTTAGATTTCTTCTTCAACTTGTTCTTCTTCCTCTAGCACTTGCTCTCTCTGCGATTAGTCTGAAGAAGAGTGATCTCACTCTGATATCGCTTGTTAGTACACATCGAGAGCTAAAAGGGGGTGAATAGCTTCTCTTTTGCTCGATGAAGATTTGACGCAGTGGAAGACTTGAGCAATGCTAACACTTACACCTCCTTGAAGTGACTAATCCAAGGGCCCACTCCTCATCACTCACAGATCCACCATACAAATCTCCTTCATGG
The DNA here is from genome assembly GCA_024364735.1 of Boesenbergia rotunda. Taxonomy (NCBI): domain Eukaryota; kingdom Viridiplantae; phylum Streptophyta; class Magnoliopsida; order Zingiberales; family Zingiberaceae; genus Boesenbergia; species Boesenbergia rotunda. Next base: position 410,715 of record JAGFNQ010000537.1, read on the forward strand.
AGGCGAAGAAGCCTCATACAACTTAGAGAAGAAATACAATAGGAAACAAGCAAACATAAATAAAATCTTACAAGATTTACAACAATGAGCTCTTGCTTTTCTTGCTTTCTTCTAGCTTGGAATCGCCTCTAGATATTTGGAAATGCAGCAACACTTTGCTCCAAGAGCTCTCTTAAAATGACAACAAAAGTGGAGAAGAAGCTTCTAATTTGAATCCTCTTGTTGCCCTTTAAATCTCGCAGATTAGAGTTACCAATCGATTGGTCTATCGATTATTCTGCAGATCTGATCAAATTCGACCATCCAAACCTCGCAATGGCTATTTTCTTCTTTTCCCAATCAATCACCTAATCGATTACTAACCCTTAATTGATCACTCAATCGATTACGTGGGCTTCTGTTCTTCCGATAGAACACTTCCCAATCGATTAACTGATTGATTGGGATTGGCTTAATCGATTGCCCAATCGATTAAGCCCCATTTTGTTCTCACGACAACCCAACCACCAATCGATCAATTGATTAATTGGCCTGACCCTTAATTGATTACTTAATCGATTAAGGGCCTTTCTGTTTAACGAGAAATAACTCTCAATTGATCACCTGATCGATTGACCAAACCCTAACTTGCCTAACACAAGTCTATGTTTACTTTGCCTAATTTTCAGTCAACCATAACATGTTAGGACTTCTCACCAAGTGTCTTGTCAACCCTTAACCAACTTGAACTTTCTCTTGCTTAGTTCCCAACTAGGACTTCTCTCGTGTCAAGTGTTTAGTTCCCAGCTGTCCCTCCTTGGACTTCACCTGGTTCTCAACTAGGTCTGCCTAATCTCACTAGGGCTTTCCTTGGCCTAAACGTAGTTAGGTCTAGTCTCTTGGTAGACTTCTACCCTGGCAACATGTCATCCTCCCAGATCCACTTGGTCTTCACCTAGTTCCCAACTAGGCATACCTAGTCTCACTAGGACTTTCCTTTGCCGAACCGCAATTAGGCCTAATCTCTCGGTAGACTTCCACCCTGCCAATGTGCAATCCTCCTAGATCCACTTGGACATCACCTAATTCCTAACTAGGTCTGCTTAGTCCCACTAGGACTTTTTTCAATCAAGTCTCTAGTTAACCTTAACCTACTTGACTTGTCTTACACAATGCCCAAATATTATTGTCAAACGTCGAAGCTCAAGCTCACCTAAGCTTAGTCATACTGGTCAATCTTGACCTAAAGAAGATTGTACCAACACATACTAATTAATCTATCAATTAATTCATTAATAAATTTATTGATTTAACCCAACATTCAAACTATTAATAAATTAATTACCTTATAAGTTACCAATATATTAATTAATAAATCCCTAATCAAATCCATTCATTAACTTAGTCCATCATTCATTGATTAATTATTAAATTTCAAATTAACAATCAAATCCTAATTAATTAGTCAATTACCTAATTATTATTTTAATTATTCAATCAACCTTTTAATCAAATATCAATTAATATATCCTGTTCAATTATCAAATACAGTAATTAAACAGATTGATCAGGGTTATTCCATCTATTAACTTAATTAATCGATTATTGAGACTAAACTTACTCACCAATTAATTAATCAACATTAATCAAACTTAGTTGAACCATTAATCAACTTGCTTACCCAATGTCATCCTTTTCTATTTGCAGCGGTGTGGTTGACTGATGGTTGGCGGGGCCTACAGGGAGGCAGGATGCGGCGGTTCACTATGACAACATTATGCTTCCTTAGCTTCGTGCTAGCAGCAAGCACCTCAAGATGGTGCTTCAACGATGAGGGAAATGTTAGATCATTGTTGGTCATGTTAGAGGGGGATGAATAATAACTTCTACGATTCTCTACCTACGACGTTAGCAAACGCAAACGGAATAACAAATAAACAAATTAAACAATGTTAACGCCAACCTTTTACGTGGTTCGGAGATGATGCTCCTATTCCACGACAGTCCATAAGGTGAACGATCCCTCGATCCTTCGGCGGATCACTCCCTGGATGCCCTCCGGCTAGCTCGTGTTGCTCCTCGTGGGTGGAGAAACCTCGCCACAAACTCGGACACACTTTCTGAACACTAAGACTATTAATGAGCTCTAACCAAGCTCATTTCGTCAAGAGTTCTCAGCCAAACCCGATCCCCTTTAAATATGTCTTGTTGAGACAATCAACCCAAGAATGATCGGGAAGATCATGATTTTGATGTGTGTGCCAATAAGTTTAAGGTTAGGGTGTTATGTTGTATTTGATATGTGTGATTGAGTTTGTAGGACTTGGAGAATCACACATGGAGAACACATCCGAGGGACGAGAGCCGTGTTGGGTTCTCCCGACACCAAAACATAAAAACGCAGTAGAAACAAGAACCCACGAGCGATCCATGCAAAAGAAAACTCGTACAAAGTTTATCTATCTAATAGATCTATCTAATGTGTATACCTTTGGAGCGTGCCCTTTGCTTATCCCGCTCGTCCAAGGTGCGCCGGATCTCTTGCACGTTCAAGTGTCCGTGCCTCTATTCGTATCCACACGGACACAATCCCTCAACTTCAGGAGAACTACCTTAGTTGTGCTAGCAACTTGATGTAACTCGCAGAACACCAAGAACCCTACAATAGGGTTTCGGCCAAAAGTGGAAGATGAGGGAGGGAAGAAGAAAGCGAAGAAGGAGAAGAGGGAAGAAGAGCGCACATCCAAAGTCACAAGGCCCTCTTTTATACTCATTCTATGAATATGAAGAGGTTTGTGTCTCTTTGGCTTCCTTCATTAATACCAATAAAATGCACATCTTTTCATGTGGATCTTTATCATTTCCCATGCAAGAAAAGAATCTTTTCTTTTCCATTCATTAAACACTTTAATGAATTTCCCTTGTTATCTCGACCGGGCCACTCGGGCTTCCGACTAGGTCTCCCGACCAAGTCTCCCGAGTGCTGAGCTCCCGACCCAGTCTGCCGAGCTCCAACCTAGTCTGCCGAGCTCCAACCCAGTCTGCCGAGCTCCGATCTAGTCTACCGAGCTCCCAACCCAGTCTGTTGAGTGCCGAGCTCCCGACTCAGTCTGCCGAGCTCCTAGCTAAGTCTGCCGAGTGCCAAGCTCCTGACTCAGTCTGTCGAGCTCCTAGCTCAGTCTGCCGAGTGGCGAGCTCCCGAGCTCCCAACTTAGTCTGCCGAGCTCCTAGCTCAGTTTGCCGAGTGTCGAGCTCCCGACCCGCGTTCCCGAGTTCCTAACTCGAGCACCCGAACTGACCTCCCGAGTTCCTAACTCGGGCTCAGATCTCCCGAGTTCCCAACTCGGATTTCCCGAAGCATCATGTCCTTAGTGTGTGACTCAATAGGTTTTCGCGACGTTGGCAATGCGCCTAAACCCTTTAGACACATAATCAATGAGCGGCATCTAGCAATGCATCATTGTTACCCAAGTAACAAGAAAAGTCGAGATCCGATTAAACCTCCGTGACTATGATAATGTATGACCTTGTCATTCTATCCTTGATATCTAGATTGACTAATGAGGCATAGACCGTGTCATCCTCAATCAATCTTGTGTTTTTTGATCCCCGAGTAGACTCACTCAAACAAATGAGCTCAATATCTCATATTGACTCATTTGAGCATAACCATGCGTTTTAGTAGTCCTACTCGATCAAGGGGCCCACAGATATTACTCCCGTCATATGGGAGGGATAGATTTCATCTACATCACTCACATCCCTCCGCATAATTCATTACATACCCAGTGTTCGCCTTTATAGTCAACCCTGTTACGGGTGACGTTTGACGATACCAAAGTACATAACTCCTTATGTAGGGAACCGTAGTGACTTCAGGTCTAAGGACTATTCATACTAATAGTCACATGAGAAAGTTTTGTTGGGACCGGGTGCATGTTGACAAGGATACAAGTTCGTAAAATTTTAAATTTTTACGTGCAGCGGAAGAATTTGCATAAAATAATTTCCTAAATTATTTTAACTTCGTATCTAGCATGCAACCTTATGGTGTTTCGACATAATCATAAAATAAAAGTTTGCGGAAAAGTAAACTAATTTACATTATACCTCTCGTAACTCGAAGTAAGGGACGAGATCCAACCGTAGCGTCCCTTGGAAGCTTCGCCTCTATTCGCGTCCACGCCGAGTTCTCTTCGGGATGACTTCGCAAAGTCACGAGTTTTGTGCCGACGAGAACTACTAGATTCTCGGAAGGCACAACTAGAAGAACAAGAGAAAAATTAGGAAACTAACCAATGAAGTAACGGAATCGAATTCCGGGAAGAGAGGAATCGCTATCCGCTTCTTCTTCTTCGTGTTCGGGTTCTCCTTCTTCTTCTTGAAGCTCACGGCCTCCACCACCTTGGATGTAGGTTGGGCGCCGGCCCTAGGGAAGCTAGGGTGGGCGCCGGCCCTAAGGGAAGAGAGGGAGAAGGAGGAGAGGAGAGATTAAGAGAGAGAGGGAGAGAATAATTAATCTCTTGATTAATTCATTGGAATAAGGGCTAGCCTTTGGTTCCTTTATATAGTAGCAACTCCTTTGCTAAGTCTCCCTCTAAACCGAATTAACGGAATTAACAGAATTAGTTATAAGAAATTTATCTTATAAATTTTCTTATTAATTATTCCGTTTAAACCGAGTCTTTATTATAAACCAATTTATAATAAAACTAATTCTTCTTCTCTTTAAATTATGGAATAAATTTTTATAAGAAATTTATAAACTTTCTTATTATGGAAAAATCAATTCATAATTGATTTTATAAAATTAAAATAAACCAATTCATGGATTATTTTAATCTTCCATAAAAGAATAAATTTCTATAAATTTTATTTATATAAATTTCTTTATACAAATTTATTTATCCATAATTTATAAAATAAATCGCACTAGATTTATTTTATTAATTAAACCAAAATTAATTGGTTTTCTCCTCTTTATTGGCCGGCCACCAAAGGGGGGGGTTAACACCCTCTTTGGTCGGCCAAAACCAACCCGAACCGCCGCGAATTAAACTCATTTAATTCGCCCAAAAAGCCTTCAAAAGACTTAGCCATTTTTAGCTTCCATTGCGCCTCTGATTAACTCAGATTCGACTTATTTCTCTTGATCAGAAAATCTAATTTTCAACTCATTTTAAATCCCTCGGATTACTCGTAGTGCGTGTGACTAAATAGGCTTTCGATTTATGTTGGCCGTCTATAATCAACTAATTATAGAACGATCATGAGTGGCACCTAGTAGTACATCATGATCCCCAATTAATCGAAAGATCAACGGTTTGACCTCAGAAGAAATTATTCTGAAACCCTTCAGCAGCTCTAATGAATCGTGCCCCATTCCCTTCACCACCTTATACCCACTTGGTTCAGGACACGGTCTATGGTGTCAGTCCCCACTAGGCTGACTACGTCACACCTAGCCCAAGTAGTGTCTTTCTCGTCCATTGGATTTCTAATTACTCTCATGTATTTTAGAGACTCGCACTCTAAACATGATATACTCTGGCCAGAGGTTTTTGAGTAACAATCCGACGATAGGCCTGGGTATACATCTCCTCGCAAGGAGTGGTGAATCCTTTGTAGGCTGTTCAAACATCTTCGGGCACTTCGGCTCATACCCAATCATCCTGGGTCCACACCTCCTTGGAGATGCTTGCTTAAGATGTTAAAGTATAAGTCTCCATGACCAAGATGACTTGAACACCGCAAGTCAAAGGAACATCGCGCTTAAGCCGCAGTAAGAACTTCATTGACATATCTATATAGATAACCATATGAAGTTTTACAGCTAGTCACTCCAATGAACTAGTTCCCTTAACTAGCATCCATGTTTATCTCCGGACATCCCAATGTCACCAGCCAGTGAGAATTAGCTGATTAGAGAATAACCTATGCTAGTCTCAACAGAATTGATAGTGTCCGTTTTTATCAATTCATCGACTAGGGATATTTTCAATACTTCACATTTACACATTTAGAGATAATCACAAGTTGTGATCCCATCACAAATTCTCTTATGCTGTGAGTTGTATTGCGGACATTCAGTAGATGAGTTTAAGATCCCAATCAAATACACAAACATGTACACTCAAATAGTGAATTATCATTTATTAAAATAAATGTTTACAATCATAAGGCGATTGCCTTAGGACACTTCTCTCATATCATTAACAAGTTTATGACACTCATATGACAATCTATGAATCTTTCTCATGGTGGGTCAATGTAGTACACTTCTCTAATGTATACCCATGTGTCAATTTGATATCACATATCCATGACCTGTGAGCTCAAGTCATCAATTGACCAACATGCTAGTCTCCATACATTAATATTGTCCCTGAATATTAATGGTTTACTAGGAATAATTTAGTGTAGTGTTCTCTACATTATCTCACTATCAATTTAACCAATCGATATAATGTAGATAAGAACCTACTACACAAGGACATTATTATACTTAGTTATTTGGCACAAAAATACAGTAAGTATAATAATCATGCCTTCAATAATGATAGAATATGATACAAAATGTTCCTAGTCAATCATCACATAATTGGCTCTAGGGCTCCTACTAACAATCACCCATTAGCACTAGTGCCAATCACTGTAATATCTAATACCCAGTAACCTGGTATAACCATCATGCTTCTTTTGTGCCAAAGCCTTGGTCAAAGGATCTGCGATGTTAGAATCAGTGTGTACTTTGCATATCCTCACATCTCCTCTATCGATGATCTCTCGAATGAGATGGAAGTGTCGTAGTATGTGTTTGGTCCGCTGATGAGAGCGAGGTTCTTTAGCCTGTGCAATAGCCCCATTGTTGTCACAATAGAGGTCTATCGGGTCTACTATGCTAGGAACCACACCAAGCTCTGTAATGAATTTCCGGATCCAAACAACCTCATTTGCCGCCTCAGACGCGACAATATACTCGGCCTCTATTGTAGAATCTGCGACTGTGTCCTGCTTCGAACTATTCCAGCTCACAGCGCCACCATTCAGGCAAAATACATATCCTGACTGTGATCTGAAATCATCCCTGTCTGTTTGGAAGCTTGCGTCACTGTAACCCTTTACAGCTAGCTCCTCAGTGCCTCCAAATATCAAGAAATATTCTTTAGTCCTTCGTAAGTACTTAAGAATGTTCTTGACAGCTATCAAGTGACATTCACCTGGATCTGACTGGTACCTTCTCGTCATGCTCAAAGCATACGAGACATCTGGACGAGTACAAAGCATGACGTACATGATAGACCCTATAGCTGATGCATAAGGGATCTGATCCATACGGTCTCTCTCCTCGTTAGAAGAGGGACATTGAGTCTTCGAAAGACTCACACCATGTGACATTGACAGAAATCCCTTCTTGGAATTTTGCATGGCAAAATGATTAAGCACCTTGTCAATATATGTACTCTGACTTAAGCCAAGCAATCTCTTGGACCTATCTCTATAGATCTTGATGCCTAGGATATAGGCTGCTTCACCTAAGTCATTCATTGAGAAACAATTCCCGAGCCACGTCTTCACAGACTGTAGTGAAGGGATATCATTTCCAATGAGGAGTATGTCATCTACATACAAGATCAGGAAGATAACTGTGCTCCCACTAACCCTCTTGTAGACACAGGGTTCATCTTCATTCTTGATGAAACCAAACGCTTTGATTGCATCATCGAATCGAAGATTCCAGCTTCGAGAAGCTTGCTTTAGCCCATAAATGGACCTTTACAACTGACCTCCCGAGTTCATAACTCGAGCTCAGATCTCTCGAGTGTTAGTAATATGAGAGAAGTGTCCTAAGACAATCGCCTTATGATTGTAATCATTTACTTTAATAAATGAATATTCACTATTTGAGTATACATGTTCATGTATTTGATTGAGATCTTGAACTCATTTACTGAATATCCGCAATACAATTCAGAGCATGAGAGAATTTGTGATGAATTCACAACTAGTGATTATCTCTACATGTGCAATTGTGAAGTATTAAAATTGTCCCTTGTAAAATACGCTTAATTAATAACATAATAAATATAAAGATATAGAAAAAAAATATAAAATAGGTAAATAAATAAATATATATATAGTTATGTATATTTTTATATATAATTAATATAAACAGGAATTAAAGATTTGGAATTTATAATGTGAAATATTTGGAATAATTTATCGGAGTTTTTGAAAATAATCATAGGATTAATTAGGAGCCAAATTGGTTAGTTATGAATTATTTAAGGAAAAAATTTATTTTCGAAATTATCTTATATATATATATATATATATATATATATAAATAGGAGTCGGCTGAACTCATCGTCGAGTTTTTGTTTTCCCCGTGCCCTAGCGCCCGATCGCCCGTCCCTCGCCGTGCCCTAGCCTCGCCGACTGCTTCCTCTCCCGACGCAGTAGCTGCTCCTTGCGGTTTATCGCCGCCCTCTTCTCCGGCCACGAGCGAGAGCCAGCAACTCCATCCCTTCTCGCCCTGTGTCGATCGCCGATGCTAAGATACGTCGTTGGACGAGCCAGTCCTTGTGGCGAGCTCTTTCATTTGTTTTTGCTGGTCATCCCACACGGCGAAGTTTGGGTGCCATTGCTCACGACAGCCGGAGCAGCAACCTCCCTCCCGCAAGCCTCTTTGTAGTTTTCCCTTCACGTGAAGCCGTCTCCGTCGACCACCACTTAGGTAAGATAATTGGTGATAGTTTTGTTTGGTTTTAGAATGGAATTGCTTGATTTCGATAGGAACTTTTGAATCATCTTCATAGCAATCGGTTTAGGGGAATTTAGGTTGCTCTGTAGAATTTCTTACGGCTCGGGTTTGGGGTTGGTATGTCTCGATCGATCTTGTATGTTGGATTTAGGTTGGGCTTGAAGATGTTTTTTTTATGGTGAATTTCCAGTGCTGTTGTGAGGAAGGAATTGGCATCCTCTCGCTCTATCAAATTCAAACATTCTGCCAGGTTCTTATAATGCTGTTGCATCCTTTCTTTAAAAAAAAATAAAACATGATCCTTCATTGTGTTCTCAGCAGATATAATGTAGATGTTGTAGAGGTTATTCGGTTCGAAGTTAGATCGTTTTTAATGTTATGCTAGTGTGAGTTAATAGTGGAGTTTAGGTTAAGTTTGTGTTAGATCTCAATGGAATCGTGGGTTGGTTTAGATTGGAAAATGATAATTAAACTGAGACGTATTAGTAGTTGTTCCTCTAGGAGGGCATCTCATTAGGGTTTGATATTAATGGTGTATGATAATTAATTTAGCTATTTTATTTCTTGTATTGGTACAGGACGTTAATTCAGACTTATTTCGGGTGATCGTGAGTTGTACTTGGATACGTTCTACATTTTAAGGTGGGTACTTCTCTCTTGATTCTCTTGATTCTTGTAGTTTCGTTTACCTTAAATGCATGGTCGTTTTACTTCCTGAGTAGGTTTGTTTTATCTTAAATCTATTTTCCTTGTTTTCCTGCTTGATACTTATTCGTGCTTGACCTTTGAGTGATAATTCCAAATTGTTCAGTTATACAGTCTCATCACTTGACTTCTGACCTAAGAGTACTGCGTGTACTATAGAATAATCATTTGACCTATCTAGGGTTTGATTGACATTAGAAAACCCTACCCTGTAAATTAGTGCACGTTTATTTACCTTGGTATTGATTGTGTTTTTCGTGTGCTTACTTACTTTGGTGTCCTGGCATTTTACAATAGTAACATACGTCCTGGCATATTGAACACTCTGCTCTAGTATGTTCCCTAGACCCACACCGAAAACAATGATGCCTATCCTTGGCTTGCTCCCAACTCTGCTGAGAAGAATAAGGAGGTCCTGCAGCAGACCCTGTCTTTTGTGAATAACGATCCGCCTCGAAAGTATTTTGTGAACTTTGACCCCTACTACGCTTACGACCAGTATTCTGTTGTCGTTGAGGCTGAGTTGTCTCCTGAGTCGGCTGCTTACCCTTCTTTTTATCTCCGAAAAGTCTCAGCTGGGTCATCTCGATAATAAGAGCCTTGTCCAATGCTTCCTGATAAGACGTTGGGCACAAGCCAGCCATCCGCATCTGGATATACCTGGCAAGGCCCTGCTTAAACTGTTCCATCCACTCCCGATCCTCCGCAACAAGCTGCGGACAGTATTCAGCTAATCGGTTGAACTCAGCATTATACTGCATAACAGTACGGTCCCCCTGTACGAGGTTTAGGAACTCTTGTCGTTTCGCCATTCGGTATGCGATCGGAAAGTATTGGCCCTCAAATGCCTCTCTGAAAGCAGTCCAAGTGACATGATGCTCGCCGATGACTGTGCTCTGCATAGCCCACCAGGTGGCGGCCTCATCGCGCAAATGATATGACGCAAGCTCATCCTTCTCCCAATCAGTGCACGTAATATAGCGGAAAGTACCCTCCATAGTCTCAATCCAAGAGCGGGCTACGCTCGGGTCTGCTCCTCCGTGAAATAAGGTGAACCGGTCCTTCACGGCTGCTGCCAAAGCAGGAATCCGTGATCTGTCCAAGGTGCAACTCACGGGGGCGGTAGACACCACCGGAGGTGCTATTAGAAAAGGTGTTGCAGATACCATGGGTGGTACGGCTGACCACCCTGCCAGAGGGATAGTGGGGTACACCGGGGTAGCTGCTACCGGTGGAATCGAAGGACCTACTGTAGCAGTTACCACCGGCGGAACAGTGGAAATCACGGGAGTAGGTGCCCCTGGTGTAACTGGTTTGATTGACATTAGAAAACCCTACCCAGTAGATTAGTGCATGTTTATTTATTTTGGTGTTGATTGTGCTTTTCGTATGTTTTCTTATTTTGGTGTTATTGGTGTTTTCTGTTTTCTCATGGTTTTGGATTTAATTGAGGAGGTGGATATTAGTGACATGCATCATAGCATTCAGGCCGACGATCGCGGGCTCCTTGGTGATTGAGACGGGTCGTCGGGTATACTTTCCTGTTGTGCCACGCTTGGTCGGAGTTGTGTGCAAACAGTTGATACTCCCCAGGTATTTGGAGTTCCCACAAGTATTTTGGGATTTTAAGCCCCAGGTATTTTGGCTTTTCATATCAGGGCCATGGTTGTCGTGGTGTATTTGCATAGCCCCAGGTAATTGGCGCTTGTATCTTGTACACTCAACCTAATGGTGGTTGGTGTGTGTACAGTGCAGGTCATGACATCATGTGCATATTATGCATTATGCATTTGCTTGTGTTTGCTGCATTTGTTTGAGCTATGATTGTTGCATTTGATTGACATGCATATACGGTTATGATTTGCATTTTATATGATCTGGATATGTTCAGCAGTATTAGGTGTTTATGGAGGTGTTTATGGAGGTGTTAGATCATTTTTTATATGGTATGGTTAGGTGTTGATAACCTTAGGATTAGTATGGTAGATAGCTCGTAGATTCGAAATCATGGTTGAGGTTGACCATGAAATCGGTTCATTGAAATGGTTACGTGTACGACCTAGTACCTCCGATTGCCGAGCCGGGAGTTGGGAATTAAACCTGTCAACAATTTATTTGGGAGTTCAAGGTTACAACCTTTGAGGGCGTAGTGATAGTTTTCACTTGGTATTTATACAATATGAAGGGTTAGTAACTGTTTGGGTTAATAGCGAAATTTGGAGGACCAAATTTTTATTAGTGGGGGAGAATGTAAAATACGCTTAATTAATAACATAATAAATATAAAGATAGAGAAAAAAATATAAAATAGGTAAATTTATAAATATATATATAGTTATGTATATTTTTATATATAATTAATATAAACAGGAATTAAAGATTGGGAATTTATCATGTGGAAAATTTGGAATAATTTATCGGAGTTTTTGAAAATAATCATGGGATTAATTAGGAGCCAAATTGGTTAGTTATGAATTATTTAAGGAAAAAATTTATTTTCGGATTTATCTTTTATATATATATATATATATATATATATATATATATATATATTATATATATATATATAAATAGGAGTCGGCTGAACTCATCGTCGAGTTTTTGTTTTCCCCGTGCCCTAGTGCCCGATCGCCCGTCCCTCGCCGTGCCCTAGCCTCGCCGACTGCTTCCTCGCCCGACGCAGTAGCTGCTCCTTGCGGTTTATCGCCGCCCTCTTCTCCGGCCACGAGCGAGAGCCAGCAACTCCATCCCTTCTCGCCCTGTGTCGATCGCCGACGCTAAGATACGTCGTTGGACGAGCCAGTCCTTGTGGCGAGCTCTTTCATTGGTTTTTGCTAGTCGTCCCACATGCCGAAGTTTGGGTGCCTTTGCTCACGACAGCCGGAGCAGCAACCTCCCTCCCGCAAGCCTCTTTGTAGTTTTCCCTTCACGTGAAGCCGTCTCCGTCGATCACCACTTAGGTAAGATGATCCGTGATAGTTTTGTTTGGTTTTAAAATGGAATTGCTTGATTTCGATAGGAACTTTTGAATCATCTTCATAGCAATCGGTTTAGGGGAATTTAGGTTGCTCTGTAGAATTTCTTATGGCTCGGGTTTGGGGTTGGTATGTCTCGATCGATCTTGTATGTTGGATTTAGGTTGGGCTTGAAGATGTTTTTTTTATGGTGAATTTCCAGTGCTGTCATGAGGAAGGAATTGGCATCCTCTCGCTCTATCAAATTCAAACATTCTGCCAGGTTCTTATAATGCTGTTGCATCCTTTCTTTAAAAAAAAATAAAACATGATCCTTCATTGTGTTCTCAGCAGATATAATGTAGATGTTGTAGAGGTTATTCGGTTCGAAGTTAGATCGTTTTTAATGTTATGCTAGTGTGAGTTAACAGTGGAGTTTAGGTTAAGTTTGTGTTAGATCTCAATGGAATCGTGGGTTGGTTTAGATTGGAAAATGATAATTAAAGTGAGACGTATTAGTAGTTGTTCCTCTAGGAGGGCATCTCATTAGGGTTTGATATTAATGGTGTATGATAATTAATTTAGCTATTTTATTTCTTGTATTGGTACAGGACGTTGATTCAGACTTATTTCAGGTGATCGTGAGTTGTACTTGGATACGTTCTACATTTTAAGGCGGGTACTTCTCTCTTGATTCTCTTGATTCTTGTAGTTTCGTTTACCTTAAATGCATGGTCGTTTTACTTCCTGAGTAGGTTTGTTTTATCTTAAATCTATTTGCCTTGTTTTCCTGCTTGATACTAATTCGTGCTTGACCTTTGAGTGATAATTCCAAATTGTTCAGTTATACAGTCTCATCACTTGACTTCTGACCTAAGAGTACTGCGTGTACTATAGAATAATCATTTGACCTATCTAGGGTTTGATTGACATTAGAAAACCCTACCCAGTAAATTAGTGCATATTTATTTACCTTGGTGTTAATTGTGTTTTTCGTGTGCTTACTTACTTTGGTGTCCTGGCATTTTACAATAGTAACATACGTCCTGGCCTATTGGACACTCTGCTCTAGTATGTTCCCTAGACCCACACCGAAAACAATGATGCCTATCCTTGGCTTGCTCCCAACTCTGCTGAGAAGAATAAGGAGGTCCCGCAGCAGACCCCGTCTTTTGTGAATAACGATCCGCCTCGAAAGTATTTTGTGAACTTTGACCCCTACTACGCTTACGACCAGTATTCTGTTTTCGTTGAGGCTGAGTTGTCTCCTGAGTCGGCTGCTTACCCTTCTTTTTATCTCCGAAAAGTCTCAGCTGGGTCATCTCGATAATAAGAGCCTTGTCCAATGCTTCCTGATAAGACGTTGGGCACAAGCCAGCCATCCGCATCTGGATATACCCGGCAAGGCCCTGCTTAAACTGTTCCATCCACTCCCGATCCTCCGCAACAAGCTGCGGACAGTATTCAGCTAATCGGTTGAACTCAGCATTATACTGCATAACAGTACGGTCCCCCTGTACGAGGTTTAGGAACTCTTGTCGTTTCGCCATTCGGTATGCGATCGGAAAGTATTGGCCCTCAAATGCCTCTCTAAAAGCAGCCCAAGTGACATGCTGCTCGCCGATGACTGTGCTCAGCATAGCCCACCAGGTGGCGGCCTCATCGCGCAAATGATATGACGCAAGCTCAGCCTTCTCCCAATCAGTGCACGTAATATAGCGGAAAGTACCCTCCATAGTCTCAATCCAAGAGCGGGCTACGCTCGGGTCTGCTCCTCCGTGAAATAAGGTGAACCGGTCCTTCACGGCTGCTGCCAAAGCAGGAATCCGTGATCTGTCCAAGGTGCAACTCACGGGGGCGGTAGACACCACCGGAGGTGCTATTGGAAAAGGTGTTGCAGATACCATGGGTGGTACGGCTGACCACCCTGCCGGAGGGATAGTGGGGTACACCGGGGTAGCTGCTACCGGTGGAATCGAAGGACCTACTGTAGCAGTTACCACCGGCGGAACAGTGGAAATCATGGGAGTAGGTGCCCCTTGTGTAACTGGTTTGATTGACATTAGAAAACCCTACCCAGTAGATTAGTGCATGTTTATTTATTTTGGTGTTGATTGTGCTTTTCGTATGTTTTCTTATTTTGGTGTTATTGGTGTTTTCTGTTTTTGCATGGTTTTGGATTTAATTGAGGAGGTGGATATTAGTGACATGCATCATAGCATTCAGGCCGACGATCGCGGGCTCCTTGGTGATTGAGACGGGTCGTCGGGTATACTTTCCTGTTGTGCCACGCTTGGTCGGAGTTGTGTGCAAACAGTTGATACTCCCCAGGTATTTGGAGTTCCCACAGGTATTTTGGGATTTTAAGCCCCAGGTATTTTGGCTTTTCATATCAGGGCCATGGTTGTCGTGGTGTATTTGCATAGCCCCAGGTAATTGGCGCTTGTATGTTGTACACTCAACCTAATGGTGGTTGGTGTGTGTACAGTGCAGGTCATGACATCATGTGCATATTATGCATTATGCATTTGCTTGTGTTTGCTACATTTCTTTGAGCTATGATTGTTGCATTTGATTAACATGCATATACGGTTATGATTTGCATTTTATATGATCTGGATATGTTCAGCAGTATTAGGTGTTTATGGAGGTGTTAGATCGTTTTTTATATGGTATGGTTAGGTGTTGATAACCTTAGGATTAGTATGGTAGATAGCTCGTAGATTCGAAATCATGGTTGAGGTTGACCATGGAATCGGTTCATTGAAATGGTTACGTGTACGACCTAGTACCTCCGATTGCCGAGCCGGGAGTTGGGAATTAAACCTGTCAACAATTTATTTGGGAGTTCAAGGTTACAACCTTTGAGGGCGTAGTGATAGTTTTCACTTGGTATTTATACAATATGAAGGGTTAGTAACTGTTTGGGTTAATAGCGAAATTTGGAGGACCAAATTTTTATTAGTGGGGGAGAATGTAAAATACGCTTAATTAATAACATAATAAATATAAAGATATAGAAAAAAAATATAAAATAGGTAAATTTATAAATATATATATAGTTATGTATATTTTTATATATAATTAATATAAACAGGAATTAAAGATTGGGAATTTATCATGTGGAAAATTTGGAATAATTTATCGGAGTTTTTGAAAATAATCATGGGATTAATTAGGAGCCAAATTGGTTAGTTATGAATTATTTAAGGAAAAAATTTATTTTCGGATTTATCTTTTATATATATATATATATATATATATATATATATATATATATATATATAAATAGGAGTCGGCTGAACTCATCGCCGAGTTTTTGTTTTCCCCGTGCCCTAGCGCCCGATCGCCCGTCCCTCGTCGTGCCCTAGCCTCGCCGACTGCTTCCTTGCCCGACGCAGTAGATGCTCCTTGCGGTTTATCGCCGCCCTCTTCTCCGGCCACGAGCGAGAGCCAGCAACTCCATCCCTTCTCGCCCTGTGTCGATCGCCGACGCTAAGATACGTCGTTGGACGAGCCAGTCCTTGTGGCGAGCTCTTTCATTGGTTTTTGCTGGTCGTCCCACACGCCGAAGTTTGGGTGCCTTTGCTCACGACAGCCGGAGCAACAACCTCCCTCCCGCAAGCCTCTTTGTAGTTTTCCCTTCACGTGAAGCCGTCTCCGTCGACCACCACTTAGGTAAGATGATCGGTGATAGTTTTGTTTGGTTTTAAAATGGAATTGCTTGATTTCGATAGGAACTTTTGAATCATCTTCATAGCAATCGGTTTAGGGGAATTTAGGTTGCTCTGTAGAATTTCTTATGGCTCGGGTTTGGGGTTGGTATGTCTCGATCGATCTTGTATGTTGGATTTAGGTTGGGCTTGAAGATGTTTTTTTTATGGTGAATTTCCAGTGCTGTCGTGAGGAAGGAATTGGCATCCTCTCGCTCTATCAAATTCAAACATTCTGCCAGGTTCTTATAATGCTGTTGCATCCTTTCTTTAAAAAAAAATAAAACATGATCCTTCATTGTGTTCTCAGCAGATATAATGTAGATGTTGTAGAGGTTATTCGGTTCGAAGTTAGATCGTTTTTAATGTTATGCTAGTGTGAGTTAACAGTGGAGTTTAGGTTAAGTTTGTGTTAGATCTAAATGGAATCGTGGGTTGGTTTAGATGGGAAAATGATAATTAAACTGAGACGTATTAGTAGTTGTTCCTCTAGGAGGGCATCTCATTAGGGTTTGATATTAATGGTGTATGATAATTAATTTAGCTATTTTATTTCTTGTATTGGTACAGGACGTTGATTCAGACTTATTTCGGGTGATCATGAGTTGTACTTGGATACGTTCTACATTTTAAGGCGGGTACTTCTCTCTTGATTCTCTTGATTCTTGTAGTTTCGTTTACCTTAAATGCATGGTCGTTTTACTTCCTGAGTAGGTTTGTTTTATCATAAATCTATTTGCCTTGTTTTCCTGCTTAATACTTATTCGTGCTTGACCTTTGAGTGATAATTCCAAATTATTCAGTTATACAGTCTCATGACTTGACTTCTGACCTAAGAATACTGCGTGTACTATAGAATAATCATTTTACCTATCTAGGGTTTGATTGACATTAGAAAACCCTACCCAGTAGATTAGTGCATCTTTATTTATTTTGGTGCTGATTGTGCTTTTTGTATGTTTTCTTATTTTGGTGTTATTGGTGTTTTCTGTTTTCGCTTGGTTTTGGATTTAATTGAGGAGGTGGATATTATTGACATGCATCATAGCATTCAGGCCGACGATCGCGGGCTCCTTGGTGATTGAGACGGGTCGTCGGGTATACTTTCCTGTTGTGCCACGCTTGGTCAGAGTTGTGTGCAAACAGTTGATACTCCCCAGGTATTTGGAGTTCCCACAGGTATTTTGGGATTCTAAACCCCAGGTATTTTGGCTTTTCATATCAGGGCCACGGTTGTCGTGGTGTATTTGCATAGCCCCAGGTAATTGGCGGTTGTATGTTGTCCACTCAACCTAATGGTGGTTGGTGTGTGTACAGTGCAGGTCATGACATCATGTGCATATTATGCATTATGCATTTGCTTGTGTTTGCTGCATTTATTTGAGCTATGATTGTTGCATTTGATTGACATGCATATACGGTTATGATTTGCATTTTATATGATCTGGATATGTTCAGCAGTATTAGGTGTTTATGGAGGTGTTAGAGGGGATTTCTGATCTTGCCCCTACTTGTTATATGGTTTTCAGGTATGTTTTATTTGTATGGATGCATTTTGTTTATGTTCTTGATTTCGGAGACTGTATACCCTTTGACTATCCTTATGCTTATTTTACCCTTTTATATACCATGCATTTATCTGTTCTTATACCCGCAGAGTTCCACCCGGAACTCACCACCCCTTGTTCTTCTTTTTGTTTCAGGTAGTTGATAGCTGTGTCTCGTGCCGTCAGGAGAGGATCCAGCTGCCAATCTCTCAGTTTGAGTATTAGATTTATTATTTTTCGTACACTCGTAGTCATTTTATAGTATCAGTGTCGTTTTTGGTTTTATTATCGTTTCGGATGATATGTGGCTCTTCGTTAGACATGTATTTATTTATTTCCGTTGGATTTCGGTTTGCTGCGCATAGTTATGGAGAATTATTTATTATGTTTACTATTTGTCAGTTATAATATTTAACTGTGTGGTTGTGATAGTGTAATATCCAGCCGAGTGTGGCTGAGCTATATATGTGTGAAGTGATGTATGTATGAGTTTCAGATTGTTCGCCGTACAGGGGAGGTGCTGCCCGATTTTCGAGCGAGCCCGGGCCTCTGGGGGCGTGACATCCCAAGTCGATGAATTGATAAATACGGACACTATCAATTCTGTTGAGACTAGCATGGGTTATTCTCTAATCAGCTGATTCTCACTGGTTGGTGGCATTGGGATGTCCGGAGATAAACATGGATGCTAGTTAAGGGAACTAGTTTATTGGAGTGACTGGCTGTAAAACTTCATATGGGAATCTACATGTAGATATGTCAATGAAGTTCTTACTGCAGCTTAAGTGCGATGTTCCTTTGACTTGCGGTGTTCAAGTCATCTTGGTTATGGAGACTTATACTTTGACATCTTAAGCAAGCATCTCTAAGGAGGTGTGGACCCAGGATGATTGGGTATAAGCCGAAGTGCCTGAAGATGTTTGAACAGCCTACAAAGGATTCACCACTCCTTGGGAGGAGATGTATACCCAAGGCCTATCGTCGGATTGTTACTTGAAGCCTCTGGCCAGAGCATAACATGTTCCGAGTATGAATCTCCAAGAAACATGAGAGTAATTAGAATCCGTTGGACGAGAAAGACATTACTTGGGCTAGGTGTGACGTAGTCAGCCTAGTGGGGACTGACACATAAAGACCGTGTCCTGAACCAAGTGGGTATAAGATGGTGAAGGGAATGAGGCACGACTGATTATAGCTGCTGAAGGGTTTCAGAATTATTTTTGAGGTCAACCGTTGATCTTTCGATTAATTGGGGGTCATGATGTACTACTAGGTGCCACTCATGATCGTTCTATAATTGGTTGATTATAGACGGCCAACATAAATCGAAAGCCTATTTAGTCAGACGCACTACGAGTAATCCGAGGGATTTAAAACGAGTTGAAAATTGGATTTTCCGATCAAGAGAAATAAGTCGAATCTGAATTAATCAGAGGCGCATCGGAAGCTTAAAATGACTAAGTCTTTTGAAGGCTTATTGGACGAATTAAATGAGTTTAATTCGTGAGGAGACGACTTGGATTTGGCCGGCCAAAGAGGGTCCCCACACTCTTTGGTTTGGCCGGCCACAACAAGGAGGGAAACCAATTTATTTGGTTTGAATTATAAAATAAATCAAGCGCGATTTGTTTTATAAATTTATATAAAGAAATTTATATAAAGAGATTTATTTTCATGGAAATTAAAATAAACCTTGGATTGGTTTATTTTATTTTATAAAATCAATTATGAATTGATTTTTCCATGATAAGAAAAATTTATATAATAAATTTCTTGTGAAAATTTATTCCATAATAAAAGGGGAGATGTGTTTGTTTTATTATAAATTTAGTTATAATAAAACAAGGCATAACGGAATAATTCATAGGAAAATTTATAAGATAAATTTCTTATGAAAATTTATTCCGTTAAAGGGGAGACTTGGCAATGGAGAGGCTACTATATAAAGGAACCAAGGCAAGGCTTGAATTCCAATCAAGAGATAAAGAAGCAAGCTCTCTCTCTCTCTCCTTCTCTCCCTCTCCCTCCTCTAGGGCCGGCGCCCTCTTCATCCTCTAGGGCCGGCACACCTCCTAGGGTTGCCGTGAGCCTCCTCCACCAAGAAGGTGCCAAAGAAGAAGAAGAAGCGGGTCGCAACTCCTTCCTTTCCCCGGATCTTGATTCCGTTAATTGGTGGTTAGTTTTTATCTCTCTCTCTTGATATTCTTGTCATGCCTTTGGAGAATCTAGTAGTTCTTGTCAGCACAAAACTCGTGGCTTTGCGAAGTTTTCCCGAAGAGAACTCGGCGTGGACGTGAATAGAGGCGGAGATTCCAAGGGACGCTACGGTTAGATCTCGTCCCTTTCTATGAGTTACGCGAGGTATTTACTTTCTGCAAAAATTTTAAATGTATGATCATGTCTCAACAACATAAGGTTGCATGCTAGATACGTGGTTAAAATAATTTGAGAAATTATTTATGCTAAACCTTCCGCTGCACGTAATTAAATTTTAAAATTACGAACCCGTATCCATGTCAACATGCACCCGGTCCCAACAGTGGTATCAAAGCCGGTTAGTGTTCGACATAATCATATAATTGTTTTGCGGAAAACTTTGTCATGATCTCAATTTTGGAAAATTTTTCAATTATGGAAACTTTCCAATTATGATAAATTTTAGATTTAGGAATTTCAAAGTTTGGAAATCCTAATGAAATTTCGCAAACTTTTTGAAATATCCTAGTTTCTGAAATTTTATGATAATTGTAAAAACTTCCCATCTTTGGAAACATTCCAATTTTGGAAATTTCCTATTTTGGAAATTTTCCAATTTTGGAAATATGTAAGTTTTCTTTGTACCAGAAACTTACAAATATTCTGAAAACCTATTATGAAATCTCGCAATTTTGGACACTTTCTTTCAAGAAAGTCTAGACAAACTTATGGATCATTAATTGATAATTAAAATTTGAATTGGTTTTAAATTATTAACAAAATTCTTTATTTTGGATTGAGTCTCGGGGAGCCGTCCAATTTAAAGTTAGTTGTTGTAATTTAATTTCCCATTTTGAATAAAATTGTCATGTTTAATTTGGTTACGCCTCGGGGAGCGGACCAAATTGGATTTACGATAAATTTCTTTTCTTTGGGTATCTGAGCCTCAGGGAGCCACCCTTAGAAAACAATTTGTTGTAATTAATTAATCCATAAATAAAATATGTGATCAAATCTTGGAAATTTAGGATAATTTCCTTATTTGATTTAAGAGGTGATGCTCTTACATATTGTTGTCTCCAAAATTAATTAGGAAAATGGTTTCCTTTAGAGTTTTCTTAAATAAGATTTTCATGAAAATAATATGTGGTTGAATTAAGGGAATCTGTTTCTTAATTTAATAAGATTTGATTTAGGGAAATCAAAGTCTTAAACATATTATTTCCGAAATTGATTATGACAATTTAGGAAATTATTTCCCAAAATAATTCCTTGAATAAAGTATGAAATTAGAATTAGAAATTCAGTTCCTAATTCAATTAATGAGACTTGATAAATTAAGTCACATACATACTTTATTAAGGAAATCGTTAGTACATGACATAATTATATGTCATGAATGTGCTTAGAAAGAAAGGATGAGACCCAAAACCCCTTACAAAATATTAAGGTCAACACCTTCCATTAATATGGTTAGAACCGGAGTTTTGTTTCTCGTTTGGGTTGATGGACACATCCATGCCCGGCTTGAACCTCAACATGTTCAAACCATGGAATTAGTTTATGATTAATATAGTTGGAGTCAGAGGTCAATCCTTAGTTTTGGTTGTTGGACACATCCAAGCCTGACTAAACGGTTGAATGAACTCCAACCATATTAAAACTATTTCTTGATTAATGGGTCAGCCTTAAGCTTGGAGCATCGATTTGTCATGCCACAGCCAAGGTCGATGTAAAGAGAGGTGCAGTTGGGTGCTATGTATATTGTTGCATACTTGTTAATGAGTTGACAACCCAATGATTTATGCAAACATTCAATTAGTTGATAGCATAAAGTGATAGTTACATATATGTGATATGTAATCAGTATAATTACCTACCTTCATAGCTAAGAATAACTTGATGGCCACAGCCATGGTTGTTCTTATCTATGGTTGGATATCAACCTATTTGGAGGTGTTCCTACGATCTCCCGAATTGATAAAAAAGGGTTATTCAATTCGAAAAATAAATAGGATTTAATTAATGTATGTTGATGCATTCTTTATCATTCTTCTCACATAAGCTCAATTTGTATTTCTAGGATAATCACTCGATCATGTCTTCTCTGAATTTGCGTTCCATTTTGGACACCAATAAACTGACTGGGCCAAACTTCATGGACTGGCTTCGAAACTTGAGGATAGTCCTCAAGGCAGAGAAGCTTGCTTATGTCCTTGAAGATCAACTTCCCAACCGTCCTCCAGAAGATGCAACTCCAGACCAGTTAGTGGCCTATCAGAAACATGTGACCGATTCTGAACTTGCGAGTTGCATCATGCTAGCCTCTATGGTACCTGAGCTGCAAAAGCAGCATGAGCATATGGATGCTTATACCATCATCTTCCATCTTCATGAGTTATTTGAAGAGCAGGCGAGATCCGAAAGGTTCGAAGTCTCCAGACTCCTCTTCACCTCTAGGATGCAGGAAGGCACTTCTGCCTCACAGTTTGTGTTAAAGATGTTGGGTACATTGAGCGACTGAGCACACTCGGTTTTGCAATGGATCATGAACTAAGTATAGACTTAATTCTGCATTGTTTGCCCAAAAGTTATTCACAATTTGTGATGAACTATCGGATGAACAAGCTAGAGACTACCATTCCTGAGTTGCTCAACTTGCTGAAGACTATAGAGCATTCTGTAAAGCAAGATCAGAAGACGGTACTGTTAGTTGGTTCCTCGAAGAAAGGTTCTAAGAGGAAGGCCAAAGAATAGAATAAAGGAAAGAAGAAAAAGGCCAAAAAGACTGAAAAGACACCAAAAGACACTTGCCATCATTGTGGCAAGGAGGGTCACTGGCGAAGAAACTGCAAGGTTTATCTTGAGTCTTTGAAGAAGAAGGCATCCGATGCCCCATCCTCTTCAGGTATCTTCGTTATTGAATGTCACTCTATTTCCTCAGATACCTGGGTACTTGATACTGGGTGTAGCTCACATATATGCAATGACATACAGGGGCTAAGGAATAGAAGAAGACTCGTCAAGGGAGAAACGAATCTGCGAGTTGGAAATGGAGCAAAGATTGTTGCTGTTGCCATCGGAACATATTTGCTAAAGCTCCCTACTGGACGTGCCTTAGAATTGGATAATTGTTATTTTGTTCCTTCGTTAATAAAGAACATTGTATCTATTTCATGTTTGAATGAAAAGGGTTATCATTTAACTTTTAGTAACAATTATTGTTACATAACTTTAAATGACGTTCTTTATGGGACCGAAACTTTGTGCAATGGTATCTACACGTTAGATTTATCCGGTGACGATTTAAATATCGAAGTCAGCAACAAACGTGCTCGAATAGATAATCGAATAGTCTCCTACACATGGCATTGTCGTCTTGGCCATGTAAGTAAGAAACGCATGACCGAATTACACCGATGTGGAATTCTGGAATCATTTGAACCCGGTTCATTTGATACATGCGAATCATGCTTAAAAGGCAAGATAACCAAATTACCCTTTTCCGGAAAACATAATCCAGTGGGAGAATTGCTTGGTCTAATACATACTGATGTATGTGGACCAATGTCAACTCTTGCACAAGGAGGCTATAGCTACTTCATCACCTTTATCGATGATCACTCACGATTCGGGTATGTGTTCTTGATGAAACACAAATCTGAAGCTTTTGAGAAATTCAATGAATTCAGAAATGAAGTAGAGAAACAGATTGGCAAAAGTATTAAGATACTTCGATCCGATCGGGGTGGTGAATACTTGAGTCAAGAGTTTCAAGATTATCTTAGGGACAATGGGATATTGTCTCAATGGACTCCGCCGTATACACCATAGCATAATGGTGTATATGAAAGGCATAACCGAACCTTGATGGACATGGTTAGATCCATGATGAACCATGCAACTCTTCCAAAATCCTTTTGGGGCTATGCACTTAAGACAACTGTTTACTTGCTAAACAGAGTCCCGACCAAGGTAGTCTCTACTGCTCCATATGAGATATGGAATAGTAAGAAACCTCACTTAACTCACCTTAAGATATGGGGTTGTCCTGCTTATGTGAAGTGGACTGCATCAGACAAATTGGATGCTACGTCTGATAAATGTCTATTTATTGGATACCCTAAGGAAACGAAGGGTTACCAATTCTATCATCCCTTGGAGCAAAAGGTGTTTGTTTCAAGGCATGCTGTATTTCTGGAAAAAGAATTTCTTTTACAAGAAAACAGTGGGAGTGGCATTGAACTTGATGAAGTTCAAGAAACTCCAATAGACATTACAGAGACACCTAGTCTAGACCCACAACCGATAACTCATAGTGATGAGCTATCAGTTGAACCTAAAACAACACCACCTCTTCGTAGGTCTGATAGGACACGCAATATTCCAGAGAGATATGGATTTCTCATAAGTGAATCGAACGACGTGTTACTCATAAGCGATGACGAACCTATCAGTTATGAAGATGTTCTGAAAAGTTCAGAAAGGGACAAATGACTTGAAGCCATGAAGTCGGAAATGGATTCCATGTACGAAAATCAAGTATGGGACTTGGATAACCCACCTGAAGGGATTAAGCCCATAGGGTGCAAGTGGGTTTTCAAGAAGAAAACCGACATGGAAGGTAATGTAGTTGCCTTTAAGGCTAGATTAGTGGCAAAAGGATATCATCAGAAACAAGGAATTGATTATGACCAAACCTATTCGCCAGTAGCTATGCTTAAATCCATTCGGATGCTCCTGGCCATAGCAGCTCATTATGATTATGAGATATGGCAAATGGATGTGAA